>BMAU01016656.1:0-33917 GCA_019973935.1 Trichonephila clavipes
CCACTTGCCACTTGATTTAATTAATGATTGCTGGACGTGAAACGAATTTTAAAGAGAGCTCTAGATAGTACAGAATCGTGCCTCCATCTGGTGGCCGAAAAAGGAAAGTTGAAGCGTGAACACCGCACAATTGAATCCAATGAGGTCACCCTCTTGGATTCCGACCGCGGTGTTCGCTGCTTCGGAAAACGTTAATTCCGCGACTCTCGGCGCGGAGCTAGGAATTACTTACTAAAATGAGAGTAATTAATCTTGAAGTAGGAAGTTTAAGTTAAAAATTAAGTTATTTAAAATTTAAAAAAAAAAAAAAAGTTCCCAATGAACAATAATTTTAAACCCGAAGCCTTTTTGGCTTGGGGGAAATTTATAAAGTCGTGCTCAAGAAGCGCTCTGGGGCGTTTTTTGAGACGATGGCACCAGCGGATCGTATGCAGGCTGGTTTCTAATTAACTCATTGGGAACAGAAGGAAGTTTATCGAAGAACCTTTTAGAAAGGTTCTTTATGTGAGGTAAAAATGGTTTAATTTTTAAATCACGATAAATGACTTCATTGCGTACGAACCAAGGAGCATTAACGATTTGTCTCAAAAAATGAGTTCGTCAGCGTGTAGCTTCTTTAAAGTGGCACATGCCGGCGGGATCCCCAAATTTGTGATCCGTACGACATGACCGGTCGGATTATAGATTTATAGAGCAAAACCTTATGCCGGATCGCAAGTTTACTCCTTCGGGAGATAAGCCGTTTGAGAACGGCATGAACAGCCTCCGCGCTTTTTGCGAGTCTGTTCTATGTGGTGGGCAAAAAGTTAATTTTGCGTCTAGAAACAACCCTAGGTACTTTGCAACACGTACCCAGGGGACGGGTTGGCCAAAAATTTGACGGGGGGTTAAACCGACTGGTAGTCGGGGTCTACGCGTAAACATGAGGCAAGCACTTTTACTGGCATTAACTTTTATTTTCCAGTCTGTAAGCCAGAGTTCTAGCAAGGATACGTAGTGTTGCAGATTAGAGATCACAACGGAAAATCTCTTATTCTGTGTGATAATTGCAGTATCATCGGCAAACATTGCTAAATGCGATAGATCAGTTTGCGGCATATCATTTACGTACAGAGTAAATAACAGAGGCGAACTTAAACTTCCTTGCGGAAGGCCGCTTCTGATTGGTCGAGGCGAGGAGAGCGTTTTATCTACTCTACTCACCGGAATGAGCGATCGGAGAGAAAGCTATGAATGGACTTGATCAGGGGGAGGAAAGTCAAGTCGTATGAGCTTGATTAGTAAGCCATCATGCCAAATTTTATCGAAGGCTTTGGCTATGTCCAGAAAAAGTATACCCGTGGCCTCGTGCTTGGCAAAGCCACTGTGAATCAACCCGTTACTCTGAGCAGTTGGTGAACTGTCGAGCACTTGGGTCGAAAACCGCACTGCTGAGGAATAATAAAATTAAAAGCAGCGCAGTGTTGATTCAGACGTTGCAAAAGCACGAACTCGTATACTTTGCTCAAACAAGAAAGTAATGAGATTGACGGTAGTTAGAGGGTAAAGCCGAATCTTTATCCGGCTTTTTAGGATAGGGAATGACCACGGCAGTTTTCCATGAATTTGGGAAATAATTATTTTTAAAAAGTTGATTTATCAGCAGAGTGATAAATAGGAGGAATTTAAGGGGAGGTTTTTAATCATACGATTAGAAATCTGATCAAGTCCGGGGATTTCCTGGGCTTGAGTCTCTGTACGTAAGATAAGACTTCCGTTGGAGTGGTCGGTTCAATTTCTTGAACGTGGGGTATTGATGAAGTTAGTAACTTCATCGTGTATGCGTTGGTCGAAAAGTTCTCGGCCAGCGACGTGGTTGGGTTCGAATTGAACTTGCAAACTGTCTGCGATAACCTCCGCCTTTTCAATAGGGGTTATCGCGATACTGCCAAGAGCCCCTTTCAAGGGGGAATGGATTGAAAAGGCTTTCGTAATAAAGAGGATTTCCTCCAAAGGGTGTTGTCAACGGGCGATAAAGCCTCAATGTGCTTTTCCCACTGTACGCGGGAATATGCTTGGATATCCTTTGCTATCTCACGACTGAGGGTACGGAATTGAGAATAAATACTAGGACACCTAGTTCTTTGCCAAAATTTCCGTAACCTGTTTCGTTGATAAATTTTGAATTTAATCTCGGGAGAGAGGATTTTCGGAGCATTATTAAATTTTGGTTTTGAGGCCTCAACGAAAGCCTCAGTGAAATTTTGATTGAGTTCAGAAATAGCTAACTCAATATTATCATTGCTGGTGAGCTCAACAGTGGGGAGGGGGTTTCTTATTAAGAGCAAATTTAAAATTATACCAATTTGTTGAAAGATGCTCTGGATTTTTAATAATTGAAGTATTTAAATTAATTTCAAGAATTACGGGGTAGTGATCAGAGCTGAGATCGTTAATAACTCTGACACTATGGTTGAAAGGAATGTGCTTGAACACCGCCAAGTCGATGACACTTCCGAACCGCTGACGCGATTGAGGTGTGTGGCAGTCTGCGGTGCGACTAATTTCGCTCCCCGAAGGTCGCGAATTAGCTTTTATGCAGCGCTTGCCCGAAACGGGTCGACTTGGCATTGTGCCAACTCACATGAGCTGCGTTGTAGTCACCAGCGATGATACAATTACTGCCAGAATTGAAAATTTTCTTAAAATCCTCTACTGGGAAACTATGGCCTGCTCTTCTTCGAACGTAGGCCGAAACAACATTAATGGGAGGAAATTATTAATTTTAATTTGCACCGCAGTGGCGTCCATTCCTTGTAAATTAGGAAGGGGAACCCTGTGGTGCACGATCTCATTTTTACAATAAATGGCTGTGCCGCCTCGCGTTGCGGTATGGGGAAATTCGATTCTATCGTCTTTAGTAAGACGATAGTTTGCGATCTGGGGGTCGATACCCGGCTCAAGCCAGGTTTCCTGGACCAAAAACATGTCAAGGTTTTGCTCTGAAACAAAATCGCGTACCTCATGGATTTTTTTACGCAAGGAATTTGCGTTCCAAAATCCAATCTTTAAGGAAGTACTCACGTGGGCGGGGAAAGTTAAGCCTGGAGGAGCGAAGCCTGCAATAGGCTTCGAAAATTACATACGTTTTATCTACGTCCGCAGATGCCGAGCGGAGCGCAGAAAGGAGTTTTTAAACGCCCTGCAAAGGTTTGCTTGTCGATAGAGGGAGATTCTCTATCACTTCAAGCAAGTCCTTTAAGAGGCCGGCATTTATGCTGGCATCTTTGCTAGGGGCCGGTCGTAATTCGGATTTAGAGGTAGAAGGGGGCTAACATGCTCCTTGGGAATTTTTCTCCTCTTGCTTCTTCGGCGAAACGATAGTTTTATTCTTCTCGCGAAGAATTATCCTATCGAGTTCCTTTTCGGAGGCAGGGATCTTAAATAACGGAACGTCTAGTTTGGCCAGATGAGAGGAAACGATCTCACCTGACTTGGCTACTTCCATATGGATGTTTTGAAGATCCGGGTCGTTAGGCTTGGCTGTCGTGAGCTTCCTAGCCCACACAGCGTAAACGTTCCGAGCGATGATGTTTTCTCGGAACAGATCAGAATGTTCAACTATAAAAGAATCGTTGAAGGTAAGACGTGAGGGCGAAATTGCCTATTTCGCTAGAAGGCATTGTCCTATCGGACCAGCTAGCAGTAGACGTCATCCTCTGGTGGCGTCCGGAAAACACAAAACATCGCAACGATCACCCAGAAGAAGCACAGTAGCCACGCCTCCCAGATTCCATCGACCAACCAATTTCCGTCACGCCACTAAGCAGAAAGAAAAAACCCACTCTCGTCATACCCCACATCGAAGATTTATATGGGATTGAGGACTGTTTTTACAGTCCAGATGCCCAAAAAGAAACGCCTATTCAACGCCTATGGTACGCGATTTGCACCGAGTATAAAAAGATGAGCTTTACAATTAAAAAATAAAAGATGATCATAGAAAAAAGTTACACTTCAATACAGATCGAAATAGTGTTTATATTTAAATAATTGGCATGCCTCATGAACAGGAAGAGAGAGAGAGAAAGAGAGTTGTAGTTCTATAAATACACTGTTTTCTCAAATGACTGGGGTAATATTTTTAATAAAATGACTTTAAACATTAGGACATTGTATACATACATTTCAGATTTTTTGTTTTGAGACGATCATTATACGACGAAAATACAGTAGAAACAATTTTTGTGCGGTAGATGAGGACCGTGTAAAAATAACGCCACCAAAAAACTTTCGAAAATTTCATAAATTCCTACATGTAACAAGCAAATTGTTCGAAATACAACAGAATTTTTTTTATGCGGTGGAGAGGGACCGAATAGAAAAAAGTCGCACACATATAATACGCCAATCATTTAAGAAATTTATGGGAAAATACTTCCAAGACAAAATAAATAGTTAAATTACACATGGAAACATATTTAAAACATTTAGTTTCTCTTTGTATACGTGGAGAAGTTTTCAAAATGCATATGCATAATTCAGCTCGTCACCAAGCAAGCGGAACTTGTGATAATTTTTCCCGCATTTAAGAGGATGTAAAAGGTTGCAATGCAATTATAATCATGGCAACTCAGTTGAAATTGATTCCGTACTTGTAAAAACTCCCTTAAATTCTTTCCGCTGTTTGTATATAGTGTTGCGATGTCTTAACTTATTGAAAATTTATATTATTTTAAATTTTTTGTTCTTCTATAAACTGCTACTTGAAAATAAACTCTATGGAAAATCTTACCTTACTTATTATTACATCTTAAAAAAGCTACACAGGAAGCAGTTCCTTCCTAGTTACATTCTATTTTTAATGATAATGTGATTCATAATAAGTTAGTTTAATATTTCAATATTTCACTATCTAAACGTATCTGCAATAAACTGGTATAATACCCCCTCTCCTTTGTGCAGTGTTTTCTTTTTAAATAATTATAATAATATTGTATTGTATTTTCTTGTTCATGCATATTTTTGTATCATTTCCTGTCTACTTCTCTGGACCAGTCTGTAACTCTGAATCCGCAAGGGGGGATTTCTAACCTCCCGAAAATATAAATAAATAGCCAGGGAATATCCAACGACATCTTGCAGCATAGCAATACATTTCTCCCCCTTTTAATCTCAATAAGTTTTCGAGCAATTATGAATTGTATTACGTAAATTAGAAAACTAGAATTATGGATTAAAAAAACAGAAAAGCACTAGTAGTACTTTTAAACGCAAACACCCCATAAATAGAGAATATAGTATACAAAAACTACCCAAAATTGTCGAATTTCTTAGTCAGCCTTCTACGAGTACGTGATCTACGAGTTTCTATACAAGTGTCATGGAGTCAAATCGAACCTGGATAATCACTGGAACTCACACAAGAAAATTCATACCTAACATAAAGGTATTATGTAAAGCTTTTTCTTTACAATATTTTACAAAAGACAATAAAGAGTTGATGTTATAAAGTAGCTCTGTATATTTAAAATATTAATATTTTTTTACGTTTTTACTGGATAAAACCCAACCAAAATAGGGCCCCCTTTTTTGCACCAGGGACTACCGGATACCTAGCTACGCCACGGACCGTCACCGGTTCCTCGAATGAGAATGTATTGTTGAATACTACGATATTCAGATCAGAATGGAAACCATTGTAGCGTATGTTCGAACATGGCTCATCGACTCCTGCATTATTTGCAATTTGCATTACGGAAGTAAATAGGGAAGAAAAGCTATTGTTTGCATGGTTAAAAGTGTTATTCTCCCTATATTGACCAGAAACAACTTTAGAACATGTTAGACAAAGATTAACAGTGAGGCTGCTGGATCTTGTAATTAGCCTGTTTGGGACCACTTTTTAGATATTTTTGTTACGAGAGCCAGAGTTTACCTCTTGGTTATTACTTTTTGTTATATTATTTTGGTTTTTACCAAAATTACTCATATTTGTTCATTTTTTTTTTTTTGCCCTTTTGGGGGCCACTTTTTATAGATTTCTGACTTAGGAAAGCGGAAGCATTTTCATCAATTAGCCGCATAGTCCCTACCGCAGTTGGTATAGATCAGTAGATCTTCGAAGGCTCTATTTTAATTTTTAACATCATAATGTTCTGCACCCTTTTTGCATTTAATGGGGAAATGACAATCTTCAGAAGAATGGAAGAAACCTTGGAATCTCCAAAATTGTTTGTGGCTTTATTACGACTATCATCGTATCGCTCAAGGGATATTTGTGTGCCGAATATTTTGGTAAACAAATATATACTTTTAGCTTTGGAATCGTTAACTAATTACAGGTAAATAAGTGGCATGGGGACATTGGTTTTAAATTTATTAAGACGACTCATTTTATGTACACTGCTGGCCACCGTAAATGCAACACCAAGAAAGACAAGAGATAGCACAACAAAATTCATTTTGTAGATAACATGTTGACCAAATATCAAATGATTAAATTGATAGACTTCTGTGAAGTGTGGTTCCTGCCAATATCAGTAGCCAGTGTAGTCGCCATTGTTGGAGATCACCGCTGCCACACGCCTCGGCATTGATTCAAAGAGACTTTGGATGTGTTCTTGGGGTACAGCAGACCAAGCAGCTTCCACATATTACCAAAGTGGATCTGGTGTGGCACTTGGGGGTGTAATCTGGGTCAATCGTTGAGCAACCATGGACCACATGTGTTCTATCGGCGAAAGATCCGAAAAGCGAGCCGGCCAGGGAAGCAATTCAATCTGGTGGTTGACGAAGAACCTTTGAACAATGCATGCCACGTGTGGTCGTGCATTATCCTGTTGAAATATGGCTGTGGCCAAGCCCTGAAGGTAAGGAAGGACAGCTGGCTCCAACACCTTGGAGATGTAGCGCTGGCTGTTTAAAGTACCGGCAATGCGTACTAGAGGAGTGCGAGAGTGATATCCAATATCCCGCCCCATTCCATAATACCCGGTGCAGGACCAGTGTGGCGGTGCATAACGCAGCTGTTCAGCATCCTCTCTCCACGGTGTCTCCAGACTCGAATTCGACCATCATGGTGTTGCAGACAGATGCGTGACTCGTCAGTAAAGACAACTTCATTCTATTCTGCCACCCACATGCTTCTTTCATTGCACCATATGCGGTGGAGACGTCTGTGGTTTTGCGTCAATGGTAGACCAAGGAATGGACGCCTTGCGGTCAGACCACTCTGCTGTAAACGGCGTCGAATGGTATGCGCAGACACTGAATGATGCGTTTCAGACTCAATGTGCTGTGCTATGATTCGTGATGTGACTGAGCGATCCGTCACTGCCATACGCACAATTTGCCTGTCCTCAAGTGAAGTGGTGCACTGAGGTGGATGCGATCCACCACGTCGGTCCGTCGTACCCTCCTGCATCCAACAGTCACATATCCGTATTACAGTTGTTTGGTTTCTACCAACACGACTACTAATTTCCCTGAAAGATAATCTACAATCTGGGTAGGTCACTATCCTTCCTCTGTTGAACTCGGATACTTGATCAAAAACTGATTGCTGTTTTCTACGAGACATAACTGATCGTTTTTGAAAAACACACTACAAAAAACACAATTGCCGAACTTGAAATGGTTGAAATCTCCAAGCCTTAAATAGCGCTTTGAGGAGGCGCCACAGGATGTGTGTCTGCGTTTAAATTATATTTATTTGCGTATCTCACCTCCGATAATGCATGTTGTAAATTTCATATTATTTGAATGCTTCCTTCAGGGCGTTGCATTTACGCTGGCTAGCAGTGTATTTGAAATCCTTCTTTCTCGATTTTGGCTTCTACTTTTCTGGATGAGTTAAGTACCGATCACATATTAATTATTTGAAAGATTATTATTCATATGTATCAGGACAATAACAGAACTATTGCGAAGAGCTGAGACATATGCAACTGTTATAGAACACTTAACTGTATTTTTTGACTACAGATTACGACCCATAAAATTTCAAAGAAAGCTATTATAAAAAAACTAACGGATATTTATAAAGACGATATTAGATCTTTTAACTTTGACGATGGAATTGATAAGTTTTTACGAGTTTTAAAAGAAAACAAAAATACAATGAAAACTCCATTTGAAATTTATCGAGTTGCAAGAGAAACGTTATCGACTTTCCTTGACGTACAGAGATACTTTTGAAAATATTTTTACAAATATCGATACCAATTGCATCAGTCGAGAGATCTTTTTCAGACTAAAGGCGCGTTAAAAATTGATTTAAGAAGTGCTATAAAAAAGAAGACAATTTGAACAACCTGGACCAGTAGCGCACACAAAAATTTCGAGGGGTGAAGGATATCCAGGGTCGAAAGTCCACGATTTTGGTATCATGCTCCAATACGCCGCCCAATATATTCTTTTGATTTTGTCGATTTTAGGGAACAAACTGGATAAATAATTAGCATTAATTAATAAAATTAATTATTAATAACAAATGCGTAGTTAAATTTTACGTAATATATACAAATGATTATAAACAATCAGAGGGGGATTAAGATAGTTGGAGGCCCCTGGTATTAAAAGTTTTGAGTCCCATATGTGAGCTCAAGAGTCGAAAACTAAAATAGTAAGAAGATTCGCTGACCTTAAATTTTCAGAATAAAATGTGTTGCTAATAATAATAATCAACGCCTAAAGACAGCATTAGAAATATTAAAAATCTTACTAAGCAGATTACAATTTTGCTATAAAGCTTTACTTCTTGATTTCTCTTTGGCCAATTCCTCAATTAATTTTGCCATATCCGTTTTTGCCCAAACATCTTGTATGTGTGTTTTATGTATAATATGGCCCTGTTGTTCAATTTCTCTTCGCTCCCCCGCCACTTAAAATTTTTTTAACACGCTTTAAAACTGAAAAACGTGTCTCACCTGATGTATTCGATACCGGTACTGTTAAAAATATTTTCAAAAGTATCTCTACATTAGGATTTCTCTTACATCTCGATACATTTCTCTCTAGTGGGATCTTCACTGTACTTTTGTTTTCTTTAAAAATAGGGAAAACTGATCAAATTCATATCGTCAAAATTAAGAGATTCAATAGCGTTCCTTGTAATTTTCCTGTATTCTTTTGTGTAGCCTTTTTCCTAATTTCAAGTAATGATCTCTACTCAAAAAATACGGTAAAGTGTTCTATAACAGTTTCATAAATCTCAGCTCTTTGGAATAGTTCTGTTAGAGACCTATCGCATATGACATAAAATGACTTC
Organism: Trichonephila clavipes; assembly: GCA_019973935.1. Lineage (NCBI taxonomy): Eukaryota > Metazoa > Arthropoda > Arachnida > Araneae > Nephilidae > Trichonephila > Trichonephila clavipes. Next base: position 9,251 of record BMAU01016656.1, read on the forward strand.
ACTATCAAATTTTCTATTCTTTCAAAAATTCATATAACTAAATTTTTACTTTCTTCGAAAATAATTGTTCTCTTTTGTTGCCTGGAAGCTTGTTCAGCTTCCTCTTCAAATGAGAGCACTTGCCGTAGGGCCTGGATTCGAATCTCGAAAAAGGCATGAATGTTTAAAAATCTATAGTGCGTTTCCGACATGGATGTACTCTAAAGATCCGTCGAACTACAAGTCCTCTCGTGAGGTTGATTGAAGGCCCCTGACCACACCCTAAGCCCTAGAACGTTCTTTCTCAAAATTGGAGTACAACTAAGGTAAGTCGTGCTGTCATCTGTATGGTGCTCAATGCTACGGATAGCGACAGACTTACATCTAGACCTTAGCCGCGATGAACCGTCAGACAGGTGGCATTAGTGACAACAACCACAGTCCTGATAAATCAGTTGCTCCTGGTTCGATTTTTTCTAAATTTATTTCTGAACTTTTGGGTATAATTTTAAAGAGATTTTAGAAGACTGGATCATTTTGATTATTTGCACTCTATTTATTGGAAGGATTTGCTAGTAGAATTTATTTTCTGGTCCGGCGTGCCTGCCAAAAACCTTTCTGCCGCCTAGATACACTGGGCCTGGACCTTAAGTTATGGTCTGGCTTCAGCAACTGTGTTTGAAAGCAGGGGCATTCTCGATGTTAAATCACACACCCTGACAACAAATTTTTACTTCAATTTAGTAATTTAAACAGTTGCACTGTCACTTATAAGCATCATTCAAGGGGTGTTTTCCAACAGGATAAAGCGCGTCCTTATACCCTGTTGTCTTCGAACATGCTCTAAAGGTTGTCCACGTGTTGCCCAGGCCTGCTAGATCATCAGATCGTTCTCCAGTCGAGCATAAAAGTGACATAATTGAAAGGCAACAACGACATCATCCACAACCAGAATTATACAACCTTATATCGACCGACCAAGAGCGAAGGGCATGCAATTCAATTCCACAAACAGATATATGATACTTTTACGACACATTGTAAGCACGTTTGCATGCTTGCATTTAAAATTCTTGCGGTTATACCAGTTTTTAATTTATTATCATTTTACAAACCTGAAGGCCACATACACTATCTAGATATGGGGTTGGTCTCGTTCCGTTTTCACGCGCTTACATTCACCTGAAATTTTGAAACTTTAATCAATTAAATATGTTACTTAGACAATATATTGCGGATGTTTCCTTAGTTCACAATATTTATTTACTTATTTTTGGTGTTCGGATTTTTTCCCATCAATGTAAGATCTATTCAAGAGTAGATTAGCTTGACTCTTAACTAAAATACGAACGTGTTTGAATGGAATTCTAATCGTTTGTTGGAAATAAAATATGTGCAAAAAAATGTATGCAAAAATTTCGTATTGATTGCAACAATACAGATATGCAAAATAAAGATGAATACTGCTGATACACGACTCAAATCCAAGGAAATTATTTGGGTTCCAAGAAGAGTTCAAAATATTTTTGGAAGTATAATTTTAATCCATCAAGCTTGGGGCCTCTACTAGTGTTGGGGACACCTGGTGGCCGTCAGGTCCTCCAGCCGCTTAATTCACCTCTGTAAACAATCGAAAAAAAATCAAGGGCTATGGGGGGAGTCTGGACCCGAGGGCACCTCCCTTGTGTGCACCTATGACCTTGACATATTACACATAAACATGGTGCCTACTTACCAAATTTCAAATCTGCATGTAAAATAGTTGTGGAAAACGGAAATAATTATCTAAAACGCTACTTAAGCCTCAGCAATGCCTCTTGGGAATCGGTTTTCGCAAAACCTCGTTTACAGTAGATTTCTATCTGTAAAAGGAACAAACTTACCAAATATTATGTCTGTAGGTTTAATAGTTATAAAACGGGAATATTTCTGTATAACGCCACTTAAACTCCCGGAACACCCCCGGGAGTCCAATTTGGCAAAACCTTTTTTGTAGCAAAATTCTATTCCATGAAAGGTGCACACTTTACCAAATTTCGGTTATGAAAACCGTTGACTTAGAAAACGGCAATAATTACAGTGTTGGCCAAAATTGTGGGCACTTTAGAAAATTTTTATGTTTTTTAAGTTTGTATGCTTATAGAAAATTTTACGTAGCACAAAATGCAAAGTGTTTTATATCATTTTAAAGAGAATTTAACACTAAACTCGATACAAATAAATAATATTTATATATTTGCAAAAAAATGCTGCAATGACTATCGATATACATCAGATATTGATGATAGCAGTTAGTTATCAGTTCTTAATGAGGTAGACATTATTTTGAATTACAGCTACACATCGATAACATTGAGTTAAAAACGATTTTAAGCCTTGCGTTCGTTATTAGATGATGCCGGGAAAAATTATATCCTCAATTAGTTCATGTTTATATCGTGGATACCTCATACGGACAAGAGTTTTCAAACGGTACCACAAGATTTTGACATGATTGAGGTCAAGACTGTTTCCTCGCCAGGACAAAAACTCAATGATAGTAGACCGATACCAGTCTTTCAGTTGCTTAACTGTGAGGCAAGGAGCAGAATCCTGCTGAAAAATAAACGAAGCATTGTACGTAAACAGATCCCTGATGGAATAAAGAAGTTCGGGTTCCAGAAATGTGTCAATGTATTTTATGATATTCAGTATATGCCATGGATGATTTGAAGGTGACCAATACTACCTGCTGATATGCATGACTAAATTTTAAAACTATTCGGATTATTCAAAGTTGTCTGGGTGCAGTCAGGATGCAGCATTTCTGCTATTCTACTTCTTACATATTTTAGGCTATTAGTACCGAATATATATATAACGATATTTTTCTTCCGACCCTCCATATAACTTGTAACCAATAATCATTTATCCAATTAAAGCAATTAAAGTGTTCCATTGCCCACTGTAGTCCTTTTTAGTGCTGCTGTAATTTGAGATATGGCTTTTTTAGTGGAATTCTACTTTTTAGTCTTACATATGCTAATCTAGTCCTAATTGTTTTTGAACTAAAAGAGACACCACTATCACTCAGATCAATTATGATGGCTGTCCATGAAATTCTTTATCTATTAGACATAGTATTTTTGTTCTTCTGTCATCAATATATGTGGTGCACCTTTTTCGGCTTCTTGATGATTTTTTAATTAAATGTGTCTCTTGACTTCTGCAAAAATCTGTATAAAATCTACTATTTTATTTGATTGCATTGATTTTTGACTAAATATCTTTGTTATCCTGGCCAGGATACAGTCCTGACCTCAATTCTATCAAAAACTTATGGAACGTTTAAAAACTCTTGTCCGAATGAGGTACCCATGAAATAAAAAACAATTAATTGAGGACATAATTGTTTCCTGACATCATGTAATAACAAATGAAGAGCTGAAACCTATTTTTAGCTCAATGTAATATCGATGGGAAGCTGTAATTAAAAATAAAAGCTACCCTACTAAGCGCTGATAAGTTATTGCTGTCAGCAGTGTCTGATGTGTATTGATAGTTATTGTAGCATAACTTCTTTACATAGCAAAAATTTGAATTTTGTTTTGGTATCGAATTTAGCATTAAATTCTCTTTAAAATGATGCAAAATACTTTGCATTTTGTGTAACGTAAATTTTTCTACAAGCATAAAAACCTAAAAAATATTAAAATTTTAAAAAATGTCCACAAATTTGGCCATTACTGTATATGTAATGACCCTTTAAGTCCCCGCAACGCCACTTTGGGTTCGATTTTCGCAACATCCGTTCTTACGGATCTCTAATACATCAAAGGAACATGCCTACCAAATTTCAATTCTGTGGGTATAATAGCTCCTAAGATATCGTGATGAGTGATTGATCTTACGGTCTTTTGTTTGGGCGTATGGCCCTGAGTGCTTCCTGATTGGTCGAGCCAATCTTTTGATACATTTCGTGCACAAAGATAAAAAGTTCAAGTAGAAAGAGAGCTAAACATCAGGGCAGCCAATCAAATGCCAGTTCACTTTTCACCATCGTCAAATCGCAAGGAACCTACTCAGCTACTTCAGGATGAACTTTTTCCAACTTCGACTTTCAATAAACCGCACCTCTCTCCTACGTCTCAACGAAAGCCAGGCGGTTTCACCTCATCAAGGACTCGTAACTCTCCCAGGCACCATTAACATCCATGATATGGGATGGAGGCTCGCTTCGCGCGCCATATGCCCAGCGACAAGGCTGTTCTGCTTTTTTAGGTATGAGAACTCTGTTAGAGGGACTGTAGGGGCCTTTGTAGGCTTGGGGCCCTCGTATCATTGATACACCTCTTTTGGTGGTACCTACGCCCCTGCTCTTAGAAATAATTGGCCCAACTATTTATAGTAAATTTTGGAAAAGTTGTGGCAACATACGAAGAAAATTAAAATGACTTTATGTGTCCGACAAACGCATGTTACCTATTAGCACTGGCGTAGCTAACTCTGAGGTGGCAATGTACCAAAATTCCATCGGGACCCTTTTTAGGTATGGGAGCCTTGTTAGTGGGACTGAAGTTACACATGTTGGGGCCCTGTAGCTTGGAGGCTCCGTATCATTGACACGGCTGATACGGTGGTAGCTACGCCCCTGTCTATTAGCATAGATCATAGGTGGAGAACCCGTGAACGCATTCGGTCTCCATGAGTTTCGTGTGTGGCCTTCATTAAGGCCAGCACTTTTATAAATTAATATTTAATTATATAAATCACAACAGTTTGTAAATTAATGGAATAAAACAACATATGAATGCATGTATGTTTCATTGACTTCTCGTGGTAATAACCAATTGTACATTTCAATTGTTAAAACGCCATCTAGTGCAAAATGGCAAAACTACCAAACATGCCCATGTAGAGGAACACTAAAGGCTTAACGTTATAAAGTTTGATCTAAATATATATATATGCTCGCATTAATAAAAATACCAACAGTGAAATATAGAACGTTGTAACAATATTTATGAATTTAATAAATTCATAGAAAAATAATAACCACACACATTGATGAATGTTATACCAAGTTTTTTCTCTTATGTTAATACAAAAATATTTTATTTTGTAACTTTTCATGTTCAATTTTAAATATAAATAAGGATTTAATTTTTTAAATAATATTTCTATGTAATCAACAAAATTGTTAAATCTGTATAATAACGATAATAATAGGTACATCAACCTTTGCGGTCTCCTTTATTACTACATAATTTATACGCGGCCTCTAATGGTAAGAAGGTTCCCCACCACTTGCATAGATGTTTGACTTAATCACCTTTCTTTGAAATATACGTCGAACTCACATCATCTTTTGTCCTCTCTTTTCCATGCTAGCAAAATTGCAAAGTATATTATTTTCTTGCGCTCCATCCTTATACGTGTTGTATCCTTGCTGCTAGGTATTCATACGTAGTGATTTAACTTTTATATTTTATTAGGTCGGGATGAAATAACTCAGTCACTACTCACAATCATTCTTGCGCAATCTTCATTACAAATATAAGAGGACTTTATTATACATTTTTAAATGATGCTGTTATGAAACGTTAATTAAAGGATGATTCACTTAAACAAGAAAATTTTATTTTTTGGCTCAGTCATATGGTACACTCGCAACAGAAGCCGTACACCTTCGTCCACTGACTGTCACACTCTCAAGTTTGTGGGCGTAAACACCACTACACTCTTACATTTCCACGTGTTTACAGCGCCCTTTATAGTTGGGCTTTATCATGCGTAACTAGTCAGAATGATCCCAGTGTGAATTTCAACTATCTTCAGCGTCACCTAATGAGCAGAAATCCAACGCGTGAACTAAAAAGCTTTGGTGTGAATCAAACAGCGAAAAAAAAATCCCTCCATTCTACTTTGCGAGCGAAGAGTGATCGCCTTGTTTAGAGTGAGCCTTTAGAATTATTTCAGAAGTACAGTAACATATGAGCATTTAGCGTCGTTCCTTAGAATTAGTACATCTCAATTCAAACCTCAATATAAGGAACTTTAAAAAAGAAATCGTAATTTCATTAACATATTTAAATTGTAATACTCGTATATTTTTAAAAAATATTTATCATGACCCTCGACCGAAAAAGTTGCCCATTCCTGTCTTAAGAACAATTTTAAGAATGGCTAATGAATCCCATGGGCTTGTCATTTTTAAAAAATTATATAAGCAAACTTTAATACTTATCTTGAAAATTTGTACGATTTATAATTAAAGCCTTATCGTAACTTTAGTGTCAAAAAACATCATTGAATTCAATATATTGTTATCGTTCGAAAGGAGGCGCGATGAAAATTATAATTGAAAACTAGGTCAGAAATAGTGAATCGTGAAAAGAACTGCATCATTTCAAACAAAATCGAGAGTCGAAATTTAATAAAATATCCCAAACCCGTCCTATAACATTTCGAACGTTCATTATCATCTGCACATTTGTATTTCATACAGCTGACTTGCAGCTCAAAAATTCCAGAAATAGTTAGGTTTACCATACATAATGTATCAAAATAGAATTACCAAGATGGTGCAATTATCGCCAACCAAAATAATTTGCTCCAAGGGTGTGGGCTCTCCTAGGACTGAACCCATTCTTATATTAAGATTTATTTTTTACTTTTTAGTACGATTAACTGTAAAGGCATTTTTTTAAACGATAATTTATGAAATTTATGGTGTTTCATGTACGTCAGACTGAACAGATTTCAGTACTTAAGTATAATCAAAACAATCGCCAACTCTATTAATAATTCGCTGAATTAACAACTCCAATTGGTACTTACCTCTTATTGGCGACATTATATGAAATGACGCACCTAATTGCAAATTTTCAGTGTGTCATCGGGGTTGCCAACTTGGTGAGTTATTAATAGAGCTGGCAATTGATGCGATATTTCATAAGTACCCTCCAATTTCCTGTGTTGTACATGCTGAATTGGCAACCAGGTGCTTCGTTTCCTATAATGTTGCCAATAGGTTGCAATAATATATAAGTAGGGGAACCTATGTACCTAGGGCCATATTTTTTCAATGCACAAAAACAGAGCCCCTGGCCTGTTTAAAAATGTGAAACTGATATGCACTCATCATTTTACTAACTGCCATCCAATTGTAAATAGAATTACTTAAAATATTAAATTCTGTGAAATAAAAGGTTTTAAAAAATTCACAGATGGCCCTAGGTACAATATCATTATACCTAGGGCCTTTTCCAGAAAGTTAGGTTTCACTCTGTAATCATTAGAAAACAAACATACACACATGAATTTAATAAAAGAAACAATATCAGCTAATACATTGAATTATCATGGAACCATTTAAATTGCAATAGAGTTGATGGATTAATAGGAGAACCTGCTTCCCGCAGGGAAGCTCAATCTCCAATCAGGATTTAACTGGATGAGTTGCATGAGTTCAGCTTTCACTTAGCCCTTTGCTGCTTTATTATAAAAATATTGTGTGGATAATTAAAGTGTTAGCATGAAAAAAATTAATAATTTACTTTTGTGTAGGAATAAATGAGAACCCCAAACGGGGGCGGCGTACGTTAGCACTGGGCGGAGAACTTGCTTATAAAGCAAGACCTTGTTTTTAAGTGAAAGCGGTGACCTTCTTCCAATCAGCGAAATGCTGAGATGGATTTTGGTCCAGAACTTATCACAAATATATTTGGTGTGTTGCCTGTATGTTAGAGAACTATCTAAGAAGAGGCCCAGGTAACGTACCACGTTAACCCACTCGATATCTTCGTCGAATAAGGATAAAGTTTTAGAATTATATTGCGCCTGTGTTTTCTAAAAACAATTGCTTGTGTTTTGTCGACATTTATCGCTATACGCCAGTCTGTCAACCAAGATTCAAGAGTGTGAAGGTATCGTTGGAGTGTACATTGAGTGTATTTAAGGTTCGCTCCTTGGGCGAGGACCGCAGCGTCGTCTGCAAATAAACAGATACTGACACTGGGATGATGGGGAAAATCATAAGTGTAAATATTGTATAGGTAGGGCGAGAGACAAGACCCCTGAGGACATCCTGCCTCTGAAAGCCCTTGTTCGAAAAGTCAAAATTAATTTTGACTCTGAATGACCTGTTTTTGAGAAAATTGTGTATAATTTTAACTAGGTACTCAGGGAAGTTTAATTTAATCATTTTATAGATGAGCCCATCATGCCACATCTTATCAAATGCTCGTTTGACATCGAGAAAGACCCCTACAGTGAAAAACTTATAAGTGTACCCTTCATTAATTATGTTTGTGACTCTAATCAGTTGGTGAGTGGTAGAGTGATTGTTTCTGAATCCACACTGCTCCGGAGGGATACAATTGATTGTATCACAGTGCTGTTTGATTCTATTAAGAATTATCTTCTCATAAATTTTAGCCGTGGCACATAGTAAACTTATAGGACGATAATTTTGAGCAAGCTTATGATTTTGGTTAGGTTTAGGTAACATGATCACATTAGCCGATTTCAGAGTGAAGGAAAAAATCTATGCTTAAGGCAGGTGTTGATTATTTTAGTGAGGTGTGTAATAGCATTAAGTGGCAATAGCTTTAAGGCATAATTTGGAATATTATCTGGGCCGGAAGCTTTTTTGTTTTGTAATTTATTGATAATTTTAGAGATTTCAGCTGGACTGGTGAGCGGTGGTACTTGCATACTGGAGTTAGCAAGGAAATCTGAAGTTTCAGACTCTACTAACTCTATGATTTGGTCGTTGTAAGGCTCCGCATTTTCTTGAAACGTAGCCTCGAGATTGTTTTTAAATTCTTCGGCTTTTTCGTCGTCCGAATAAAGGATGCCGTTCCTGCCAGCCAGCGGGGGATAATAGTCGGCTTTTTAACAAGCTTCCGTTGGAGGTTGTAAAGGGAGTTATCTTCGGGATGTAAATTAGTCAACAAATTTTGCCAAGAATTGTTCCTATGCTCACTAATTTGAGTTTTAATTTGCCTCTGCAGGGGAGTTAACTTCTCTCTTAAGGAGAGGGTTCCTGGTGAGCTGCCATTGCTTACGAAAACGGTTTTTAATTTTAATTAACTCCCTGATGCGGTGTGGAAGTCTTAGGTGTGGGGTACTAATAACTTTAGTGACAGTGGTAGCGGAGATAGCACTAGTGATCATGCCAGTGAAGTTGTTAATTGCATTATCAATATTGTTAGTATCAATGATAGGGTTACCAGGAATAGAGTTAAAAACTATTTCTTGAAATTTAATCCAATTAGTAGACTTGAGGGTACGGAGATTTTTAGGTAAGGAATTATTAAGAGCTAGATCAATTAAAACAGGGTTATGATCGCTACTTAAGTCGTTAACAGAGTTAATATCTTCCAAGATTAGATTTTTAGCAAAAGCAATATCAAGAATAGAGCATGTGCCACGGGCTGCATAGTATGTGGGAGCAGTGGGTGCCATGATTTCCAGGGCATGGGTGCTCGCCCAGTTGTAAAGAGTGTTTCCATGAGTGTTTGGGCGCCCTGGGTTCCAACATGGGTGGTGAGCATTAAAATCACCAAAAGCATGACCTTGGGACTGGCGTTGAGAATAGCATCAAGCTCCGACGTGTTAATATGATTCCTCGGAGGCTTGTAAATGCACGACAACGTGAGGTGAGTGTTGTTTCCTAGCTCGATCCTAACAGTAGTGTTTTCAAATGTGCTTGTATTGAAAGAGACAACGTGATGCCTGAGTGAGTTTCTGACAAAAATGGCCGTACCACCTCCCCGGTGGGATAAACGGTCACTGCGGTGACAAATATAATTGGGAAGCTTGAAGGAATCAGCGGGACCCAGATGAGTTTCCTGTATACCTATAATATCTGGGTCTTCGTCACACAAAAAATTCCTCAATTCTCTAACTTGTACTTGACGCTATTGGCGTTCCAGCTCAGAACACGAAGAGAAGAATTATTGGGGTTAGAGGTATTAAATATTGTCGCCTAGTTTGTTCATGATTTTCCCAATCATTCTGGTTCTTGCCGCGGTAGTGTTCAGACGCGTTCCCTCTCCTTTCGAGCTTTCGCCCCAAGTCAACCTGGATCTTTTTGCATCCGATAGTTTGTTCATTCTGAGTCACTTTTTGGCCTTGTTCCTTCCAATATAACCGATCGAGGTTATTGCTAGGGATAAATTTTTTAATTTTTCCGCGAATTTTTTAGTTTGATCCTGCACGTGGCCGTGTCAGGCCTCGTTGCGTTTTTCGTTCTACATCTTGGATTACAATGGATATGTCCGCTTCCAGGACAGATGTGGCTTCATCAGTCGAGGTAAGTGACCTTTTCACTCTTGAAACCATGTCTTTCGATGTAATGGCAGCTACGGATCTCATTGATAATTGTACCACGTGCGCCGAGTCCGAGGATTTGTGCGGAGTTCTCGATGAGATTCTCTTCACCCTCGAAGACGTCGACGCAGAAGCACAAATTACGCCTGAGAGACTTAGGCTAGTAAATTTAGTTCAATGGGCAGCATTGAAATGCTCAAGAAGATCGATTCGACTCCAAAATGCGGAGTTTAAGAAGTACATCAGGGAAGTTGAGCTTTCTCGACGTACCCCCACTGCAGCCTCACCCGCTTCGCAGCAGAAGCGGTCACTAGCGAAACGCCAGCCCGCATCGCCGCAGAAAGACGTTCCGTCGAAGAAGCAGGCGAAATCGGAGCGAAAGCTTCCTCGCACATCCGCCTCCCCTCGCCATATCGAAGACTCGTCTTCTATGGAGGAAGGGAATCGTCAGCCGAAGAGAGCTCGGTAGAGATCGCTTCAGCTAAGTCAGCTAAGCCGGTGATCGCGCAAAGCAGCCCGGCGGCGAAAGCCGCCGAGAGCGCTAGCGCTCCCGGAACAAGTAAGAAAGACGACGGCTTCACTACGGTAGGCCGTAATGGAAAACGCATTGCTCCCATCGTGATAGATGCACAGAGCAATGCAACCGAGCTCCTTACACAGATAGGAAATTTGTGTAGTAATTCATCTCTACAGGGGCGCTTTGAGAACGGGAAGCTCCGAGTCTTCCCAACTTCTGCCGAAGAGCACCGAATTATACAAAAGTTTGTCTCGGACAAAAAATGCGGTCGCATACATTCGAGATGGCCCACAACAAACAACTTAAAGTTGTTCTGAGAGGGTTACCCACCGACTATAATCAGGATACACTCATGTCAGAGTTACACACACTTGGCTTTAAGCCCAATCATATTTCCTTGTTGAAAAACAGGAAAACGAATACCAACATGCCTCTATTTTTTGGTAACCCTCGTTAGGAACCCTGAAAATAAGGGTATTTTTAACATACAAAACATTGGATTTTTAGAGTTTCGGTTGAGCCGCTCAATAAATCCACCTTGCCCCCACAGTGCTATAGATGTCAGGAATTCTTTCATCACTCTCGGTTTTGCACTAGAGCACCGAAGTGTTTGAAATGTTCAGGAGGCCATCTCACCTCTGAATGCACCAAGTCAGCCAAGGCCCCGGCTAAGTGTGCCAATTGCAGCGGACCGCACCCTGCAAACTTCTCGGGTTGCCCCAAAAACCCAATCAACACCAAAACAACAAAAACAAAAGCGGCGAAAAACGTCTGGAAAGAGCGTGCGGCTGCGCGCAAGCAAAATACAAATATCTCGAAACCTTCCTTTGCGGAGGTTGTTAAAGGTTCATCAAACAATGCACTGGATGCCAAAGAAGTGATGACAAAAATGGCCCAGATGATGTCTCAGTGGGGAGAAATGCTGTCCTTACTACAATCTAAACTCTAAATTAAAATTCATCTGTTTTAGTTTAATTCATTCTCTCAGGTTTTTTAGCTGGAATGCTAATATTTCTAATTTATTCAGTAAATATTTTATTATTTGTACTCTTATTGATCCCGACTTAATCGGGTACACAGAAACGCTTTTCGTCCTTTCCGGGCGCTATTAGCATTCCGATCTACACTTGTCACGCGAGTGACCGCACAAACACAAAATACGACAAAAACACGCTTTTCACACTCTGTTAACAACACTTCCTTCGCTGCCCTGCACTGCATCTTTGATACTGGGTTCTTGACGTGCTTGGTCACTGCCTTGATTTACTGCTTTCAGCCGTCCCGACTGCCTTCCTGCGTTCTTCCCTTCCCCCCGCCGGCGCTCTGCTTCGATAGAGCGGTCGTGTTTCGGGGCACGTCCTCCCTCCCCGTTCTGCCGGGGAGTTCTCTTGATTAGATACATTTTCTCTCATTCGGTTTCTGCTATTTTCGCCCTTCATTCTGGGTATAGGCGCTGCGCGCCGTCGCCCGTTTCCCATCTAATTTAAGTTAAGTTTAAGTTCATGATTTTCTGGAACATAGTTCCGAACTGGCTCATCATCGTAGACATCTGCTCTATAAGTACCTTGGTTTCAGAAAGCGATTCGCTACTGTTTTTGCTTGAACTTTCTTGATTTTTTCATTTTTATTTTCATTTTCAGTTTTTTTTTTTTTTTTTTTTCCTCAAAAGCTTTCGCTCGCTCATGCCAAACATTTTTGGTAGGGGGCTTGCTGGGCTTAAGGTTTTTGGGTTTTTTTTCACACCCTGAAAAGTTCGCCGGGTGGGGACCACCACAATTAGCGCACTTTGCCGGGGCATCGGGTTTTTTGTGCAGTCTCTCGTCAAATGACTTTGACTGCATTTCAAGCATTTTGGCTCCCTGTTACAGAAGCGCGAATGATGGTAGAAAAGCTGGCACCTGTAACATTGGGCTGGCATGGAATTTTTATCAAGGGGTTCTACTTTGATTTTATAGTACCCTATGGATGTAACTTGAAAAATTGCTTGGTTAGCTGGGCATTTCCTCGAGACTACCAAAAACAAAGGCATGTTCTTGTTCTGTTTGCGGTTTCTCATGACCGAAACGTGCTCTGGGGTGATGTTATGAGTACCCAGTTCTTGGATGATCTCATCAACATCAAAATCACTGGGTAGGCCCCGGATGACAGTTTTGAGCTGCTTTTCGCCCGCCATTTCGTAGGTATGGGATTTTAATTTCTTAACAGAAATAAAATTTTGAATTTTCCTATGGGCATTTGCATCTTCGGGGAAAACTTTAAGCTTTCCGCCGACGATCTTGCCCATAACTTTTTGCCTACGACTTCACTAATTTCTAAGAGCAATCCAGGGGTGTTATATTGCTCATCAATAACAATTGGCGGGGTACGTTTTTGGCTGGGTGTCCTTTGTGGACGAGGAAGTATGCCCACCAGCGTCAACCGCTAACGGAGACTCATCTGGACTTTCCTGTTCATTATCAATCATGTCTATATTACAGGGGTCCTCTACAGGTGCCTGGGGGATGCTATCTTCTTCCTCAGTGCCCGGAGCAGTGTCTACAACATTGTCCTCATTGAGGTCCTTAACATCTACTTCTAAATGGGCAATCGCAGAGAAGGAGTTGCTCAAGGCAATAACTTCCTCGCTCGGCTTTGCTTTCTTGGCTTTGCCTTTATTAGGCGACTTAGAAGTGCGCTTGCACTTGACTGGGGTAGTGAATTCATTGCTGACATCAATTTCACTACTCGATCTACTAGGCGTCGGGGGTTGCTTGGCAACCATTGCCTTGATCGCTTCTTGGTGCTCTTTAACGAGTAAGGTATTTGTTTTCCTGGCGCCTTTAATACAAAGCCAGGAAACATTATTTATTATTTTAAGTTCCTCTAACCTAGAGCAGACTCATTATTATTACAAGATTTAAAAATTAACTCCTCTAGCATTTCGCAAAAGTCGTTACAATCTTGTGAAGTATGTAGTTCATTTAACCTAGCAAGGGCTGTTGGTACATTAAAAGCACTCAAAGAACTAAATGAAACCACACTAACCTGTGATCCAGTAGCTGCAGAGGCGTTTTCCTTGTCCATAGCGAGAAATCCAAAATTGCGTAGTAATCCAAGTGAGTAATCCAGGGAGCACGTGCGCACACGACGAAAATCCAAGTCCCGAAAAAGGGAAATGGATTAAAAAATAATGCTAAATAGCATAATTGCGGGAAACCGCAAAAGCCTACAACATAGAATCAACACGAATTTCCGAAAAATATCTAAAATTCGAAGCGATGAAAAAGATTCCACTAACACGCGGAGAGCCGAAAAATTATGTCGTCTAATCCTGTCGTCTGTGGCAAGTGGCATGCAACTTACGGAGTGCCTGCCCCGGAACGGGGCGTACCTCCTCATCAGAATTTTAGAAATAAGGGCCGAGATAGTGATTTTACTTAAAATTAAATTTTAAAAGATATAATAAAAATGGGCAGAACAATTCTGCTGGAACGGCGACGGAGTGAATCTGTCGGCCGAAGAAACAGTCGCACCACTTTCCTGCGATCTGATTGGCCGAGGCCGTTCGCTCGCAGAGAAGTGGGCGTGGAAATGGAATTGGGTCGATCCGAAAATAAACGACCCGAGCAAAGGGAGATCTTGAATTGAAATTCAAAGGATCTCATGCAAAAATAGGGGAGAAAACAAATTTTGAATAAAAATTTTAGGAACCAACTTGCACTCTTGCCGGGATAAAGGGGGGGTCGCGGGTAGGACTAAAAAGATAGAAAAATGAACATCGGTTTTAAGGATAATCCTGTCGTCTGTGTCTGTCTGAATTTCGCCCAAAATGAGCGGGTATTTGACTGAATTAGCTTGAGGATGTGTGGTCCAATCAGGGGACAGCCTATGGTGGCTCTTAAGGAGTGGGTGTGTCAATAGGAATTGAGTTTGGGTGCCGAGGCGATCCCAGAGCTCGCTTCGCTATTGGCCGGCTTACTCTGTTCCTATTGGTCGAGAGTAAGTTAGTAGAAGTTTTGAGATTTTAACGGAAGAATTTTACGAATGAAAGAGATTAAATTAAAATATTGCGAGGTCTATTAAAAGAAGGATTAATATCATATTTTTCAATCCGAGCAATTGCTCGGTTAGTATGATTGTCTATATTATTAAAAAAATTTAGTAGCTATTTTTTTGAAGAAACATTTTAAGGTTTTAAGTTTGATTGCTAATCTGATATCATCATTCCTAACATACCACGGAGAATCCGTGATAATTTTAATAATTTTGTTTTGAGCTGATTCCAGCATCTTGATGTTAGAATAGGCTGCGTGGCCCCAGATTGGACTTGCATATTGTAGAATTGGTCTGAGAACGAGTTTATAAATAAGCATTTTATTTCTTAAAGATAAGCATGATTTCCGTGCAATTAAGGGGAAAACTTTAGCGACGGAAATATTGAAATTTCTACGTATATGTATAATGTGTTGTTTAAAAGTGAGTCTTTTATCTAGGATTACTCCTAGGTATTTGGTGCTTTTGGACCAGGGTACGTGCGTGTTGTGTAAATATAGTTTCGGTGGTTCTTTTTTGATGTGGTGAGAGAAGAAGACGGCCTCTGTTTTTGCTACATTTAGAGCAATTTTCCAAGTAGAGAACCAGTCTTCTAGTTTGGCTATATGTTTGTGTAAAAGTGAGTAACGAGTTGTAATTCGTTACTTTGTGCCAGGATCGCCGTGTCGTCGGCAAACATGCAAATCGTGGATTGGCTGGTTCTAGGGATGTCATTTACATATATATTAAATAATATTGGCGAGATGGAACTGCCCTGGGGCGTTCCAGCGTTAATTTTCCTATTAGTCGAATGTATATTATTTACTTTGACCGCGAAGGATCTGTTAGTAAGGAAGGAAGAAATTAATTTAATTAAGTGGGGAGGGGTGTTAATTTTGATTAATTTGTAGAGTAGCCCCACATGCCATACTCTATCAAACGCTTTTTGAATATCTAGGAAAACAGCTCCGGTTGATTTCCGGTCGCGAAATCCTGTCTTTATGTACTCCACCACCCGCAGAAGCTGGTGTGATGTGGAGAGTCCGGCTCGGAAGCCGTGTTGTTGGGGAATTAAAATGTCGTTATCGTTGAGATGTTGACAAAGTCTTTTTGAATAACTTTCTCAGTAATTTTACTGAGAACAGGTAGTAATGATATTGGGCGGAAACTATCTGGGAGAGTAGGGTCTTCCCCAGGTTTTAGGATCGGAATAACCGAAGCTGTTTTCCACATTTTTGGGAAGTATCCCACAGTTAGAATATTATTTATAATATTAGTTAATTGGAAGACGACCGATCTATTGAAATGTTTGCACATTTTGTTAGTAATGCCCTCTCGGCCTGGGGCTTTTTTAATTTTAAAGTTGTTAATTATTTGAACTATTTCAGAGGGTTTAGTAATAGAAGGTGAATCGTCGAAGTTATTTTCGTTGTTGAAGAACCTAGTAATCAGCCTTATGTGGTTGTTGTCTTGAGTTGGGTTTGAGATGTTGTTAAGCTGAAATTGGCTTTCTAGCGAGTTCGCTAGTGTTTCAGCTTTTTCCTCGTCTGTGTAGGCGATCCCGGTGTTGCCTTTAAGGGCTGAGATGGGGGATCTCTTCTTCTTAAAGCCTTTGGTCATGCTCCACAGGGAACCATCGACCGTGTCTAAAGAAGCGAGTTTGTCCTCCCATTGTTTCTGAGTGACTGCTTGAATTTTCCTTTTGATCTTGTTTTGGATTCTATTAAGTATTGTTTTGTCAGCGGGATTTCTTGAGTATTGATAAATTTTACGTGCTCTGTTTCTAGTTTTAAAGAGTGTTCTTAAGTCGTTATCAATGTAGTAGTTATTATTAGGGTGTATTTGCTTAGATGAATTGTCGTACGCTGTGAGAATTTGATTTGTGAGAGTGGAGACCTGCTCGTCTATTTCCTCTCCCGAGTGTGCTGTGATTGGTTGTTAACTCAAAGTTCAACACTCAAAGTTAATATATAATTGTTTTAATAGTAAACGTTTGTTAAAAAAAGTGGTATTTTTAAATATTTGACACACATGCGGTATGAATTTATTTATATGTATATATGTATTTATTTGACAGTCAATCTGCAAACACTTGATTCTTTGCCATTTTACAGATTTCTTTGTCTTGGTAGATTAGAAAAAAAAAAAGAGTTGCCGATCAGTAAATCAAGTCTCAATGCAGTAACAGAATATGTGATAATTTAATGATAAATATAATCGGTTCACTTGTTGTGAAGTTGATGTTTGATTTTACGAAACCTCTATATTCACCTTTAGAAAGCAGGCTTTTGAGGTGTATTTTGAGGATTGCGCTGCGAGGAGTCTGATAGGTTGTTATTTACACTGTTTATGAATATTATATTATGCATGCTTTAAATTATTTCCAAAATATTGTTAGTTACGAGAATATGACATTTCAATAGCTATCGCTGATCACAAAAACATCCTATTTGGTACCATTGTGATGAGTCAAGGTTCGTTAAATCTTTCATCCCAATTTTTAAAGCACATTGCATGTTTTATACTGATTTTAAACACATTTTGTTATGCATACAGGAGATATTTTTCAATGACAGGTGTCGCTGCAATAGGCACAAAACGTTCCAACAAACAGGACAATTGATGACTTATTGAGGAAAATAATCAATTTAGAAAGGTCTATGTGAAAAAGATGTAAAAAAAAATCAAGCATTAAGAATCGACACATCCAGAGAGAAATCAATGGGAAATATATATTGTTAGACGGAGCTGCATCCATTAACCCACAATATTTTTATTTAATATAAAATTTATAAGATGTTACGGTCAGGAACTTTTCGCTTTATTTTTTGTTTGTCTCTGACAGTTCAAAATTAATCAGCAAAAAAAAAAAAAAAAAAAAATCGTCAAATCCTTGATGTTGACTAAATGATATATTAGAAATAACAATCTTGTTGGGGTTCTGAACCCATAAATAATTTTTGTCTAAAGAGGGAGCTAATGTATGATGAAAGTAAAAAGATGGCGAGAACGCTTATTAAAAGTTTTGCATTCTAATATTGTGTTATAAATTCATTTAAAAAATGAATTATAAGAAACATTTTCGTATAGAACCTGAGATGATCGCAACCGAAGAGAACAAATTTCGAAAACCTGTAATGAAAACGAAAAATTACAGCATGTGTGTACCTTTATCTTCACTGAGATTCAATTGTTGTTGTTGTTAGGAGTTAGGTTACATTTTTTTTTTAAATATTGATATTTAAAATATTGATATTTCTTTTTATCGTGTTTTAAGGTGTAATTATTTGATGATTTAAATTTTGTCATTGAGATCATTTTATATTTGTACAAATGATATTGTGCTGAATTTTAAAAAGTTGTGTTGGCTTACATCATTAGATTTTAAATTCTGCTATTTACGCAGGATTTGATTTTCCATTCCACTCTTAAAGAGAAATACCGATAGTTTCTTTAGATGAGAATTCATACACTGGGTATTTTTACATAGTTTTTAAAAGTTTAAAGGTTTACACGTCATGTATCAATTATGCTTTAATTTACATCGGGCATACATCGCCATCTAGTGTCGAAAAGATAAATTGTTGGTGTAAATTTTTAGTGAAACATTAAACATCAGCTTTTATAGCGTCACAACTGCTGTTAATCCATCCAGTGGAAGCTGGTTTTGTGTAATGGATCCCAAACTTTCTTTCATGTCCTTTTCATAAATAAAAATAATTTTTTAAAGCTAATACTCTAGCCTCTTTTAAAAAACGTGTCTAACGCTATGAAAATTTCACGAAATTCGGAAAGTTTTTGAATGTAGCCGCTTCTTATAGCAAATTTTACGTTTTAATTCCTGCACTTGATATGTTCTTTTACGTTGGAAGCAGATTCATAAATTCTCTAAAAACGAATTAAATTTTAGAAATTTACTATTGATTTTATACCTTTCGCTGCGAAATTTATCGAAATAATTACCTATTTCATCAAGTAATACATCTCAAATGTTTTAATAAACTTTCGTTGGAGCTTTTCGTTCCTGACTTTAGTGTAAAATTTTTAATGTATTAATTATTTTAAATTGTTTATTCAAGGACAAAAAGGTAATAATTAGTACTAAATGAAGATTTTAATATCAGATAATGTTAATATAAAGCAATCAAGAAAATTATTTTTAAAAAATAATTCAGCACATTTACACTTTATGATTAATTTTCATAAGTACTTATTTTTTAAGATTTCAAATTAAATGTCTTGTTTACGAGAATGAATAAAGCTGCATTCGTTCCACGACAGTAAATTCAGAATTGTTTAGTTTTATAGCAGAACTATTTGCTCTTTTACAAAATTACACAGCGCTTAAAAAGATAATAACGCAAATGAGGTACGATGGTCTCACTTGCTAATTAACTGAACTAAAATTCGCTGCATTCTTAATAAAAATTGTACACATTTATTTACACAGTAGGACCTTGCAGGTTCGTGTAAGTAACATATTCTAATAAGGGTATTATTCAAGGAGGCACTATGCATGGCAATATTCGTAGTCCTTATCTGTACATCTACACACATAACTGTTCACTCCACTCCACAGTTAGCGCATGTTTATTTGAAGACGATTCGGTAGTATTAACCCAGGGTGTGCCTTTAAGAAAAACAATGGAAAAACTGCACATTATTTTAGCCATACTAGAAGAATGGCTTGCAGACTGAAGGGTAGCAGATAATGTAGATAAAACTCAAGCTATCGTATTCAGGAAACGAGGAGTCATTGATCCCCCATTTGAACACACTTTTTGAAAACAACATTCATTGGGTCTAGACCAGTGTTTCTCAAAGTGTGGGGCGCGCCCCCTGGGGGGAAGCGACAACCCTACATGGGGGGCGCGAGCATATCGAAAATTTAAAGATTTTTTTAAAAAAATAACCGGAAAGAAGTGAAACAAAATACTTTTTTCCATAATAAAAATACACAACAACACTGATATAATTTATGTTTTTCATCTGGCGTTTTTCTTTTTTAACATAAAATATTACTCGTTAAAAGAAAAAACGAAACGCAGACCCTGAGAAAAATTCTAAGAAGATAAGAGCATTTCATCACTGTAATTATTATTGAAATACCGTACATTAGTTGTAGAAAGAAAAGGAAGACATGATTCACTTTTCAGCCAGGCAGCATAATACATTTGCTGATCATTTGATTGATCTTCAAACTTATTGTGGTATGGTTTCTACATTACTTCCGTCCCATCTTTTATGTATTTGTTTTTCGCTTAGGGAAATTGTAAATAATGAAGAGTTTTACGATACTTGGAAAAGAATTGATTGATTTGAAGGATTATTTGGCTAAGATTTATTTTTAAGAGTAATCTCAAACATATAAAGCATAGTGAAAAACGTCATAATCCATTTTAGAACATCCGTATTCTTTTCTGAATACAATTTTAACCCGGGAGCGGTGGTGTGGGGCATCTGTGATCTCTATTGAAGGAAGTTGAAACTGATCAAGCAAAAGAATGCATATTATTCATGATTGAGAAACACGATGAACATGAAACGAAAGGAAAATTTTCAAATGCTTCCCAAAGAACTCCATCAACTGAAATATGAAGCCATAAGTGTACCACAAGGTTCAGTTCGCCTTGTCAAAAAGACACAAAAAAGAAAAAGATCAACTTGATATTTGTTGATCACCAAAGGTGTCAGGAGTTCGAGCCCAGTACCACTAAAGACCCGTCGTGTATGGGGGAGGTGCACGTTAAATCTGTCGAGAGCTCAAATGTCCTCTTGTTGGAGTGGTGTGGTAGTTAAAAGAGGCCAGCTCAAGTATCGTCCTCGTCAACCATTGTTCAAAATTACGAGGTCCGTCTCTAAAAGCCCTCGTGTAGCTGAACAGTGCGACGTTAATATTCACTCACTCGATCATGAAAGCTCATTAAAACTACAATTACTTGAACAAAAAATGACAGCTTTGCTAGCAAATAACATTTCTGTAATATTAGTGAAAAGTATCTCTGATTTGCGTCCTTTTTTAAGGTCTTGCACTTTTGAATCATTTTAGTTCAGTGCTTTATTGTATTTTTTCTCAAATCACCAAAGAAAAATTGAACATTCTTTGAAAGCCGGCAAGTATACTTTCTCTTAATTAAATTATTCACTGAAATTTTTTCTGATTTGTATCGTGTAGAGTAAAAATAATTATAAACAAATGATTGGGGTGACTGAGTCCCCCGCACTAAAATTAGCGTTAGTATCGAGTGTGCGCCTGCTCCCGGGTTAAAACATTCACCATCCATCTCTACCCAAAATTCAAAGCGATTGATTACAAAATTGGCTTTTAATTTTTCACTGGATGTGAAATCTATGAAAATTTCTTCTTCGGAAGTTGAGAGCCATTCTGGAGTATCTTGAAATAGACCTCTAATCCACTCGTAATTTGCTACCAAGTTGTCCTCATTAAGGAAATATTTTTTAAAATTCTTTGCCAACATGGCTAAATGATTTTACATGGTTTTAAAAACTTTCACATGTTGTTCTTCAGATGTATAAGTTTTAACACATAAGGAGCTGGGGCTTTTTTCCTCATCATTTACTTCAGTAGTGGTAAATCCAAAATTTAAGTATTTTTGAGAATATTTCCTAGATTTAATTTTCGAAACCATGCTCGTCTGTGTACTTGTTGATCCTTTATTATCGTCGAATGCTCGCTTACCACTTAAAAATGTATGTATGATTTTGTTTTAATCTCTCTACTGCCGTTAATACTTAATTACCGTGAATTACAATTAATGTGCAAATTTAAAAATTGTATATTCAAGCTAGATTCGGTAGCTATAGAAGTATTGAGTAGACCAAAACTGACTGGAATTGTACGAGGGAAAGCATTTTTACACGTTTTGTGCAGACGTCCGATAGGTTGCCCAGACTCACGCAAACGTACCCGATAATGCCAAATGTGATGGATATGATAGAGAGCAATATAGACTAGACTATTTTTCTAATGACATGTGTTTTTTGAGAAGGAAATATATCTTTAATTAAATATATAATTTTGCAATCTGTTTCAATTAAGAATTAGAGAAAAAAATAACAATAATATATATAAGTAAGTAATATATATTTTAAGTAATTTTCTTAAAATATAT
This sequence comes from Trichonephila clavipes, assembly GCA_019973935.1. Lineage (NCBI taxonomy): Eukaryota > Metazoa > Arthropoda > Arachnida > Araneae > Nephilidae > Trichonephila > Trichonephila clavipes. The sequence goes on from BMAU01016656.1 coordinate 31,208, forward strand.
ATTACTTAAAAGCAAAATATACAAAATTTAATACTTATACAGTTTATAATGGAGATCGCACTGTAGCTTTAGCGTCAAAGTGCATTTTTATTGCCGTAAATACATTATTGCTGTACAAGGGGGGCGCGACAAAAATTATAATTGAAAATTGGGTCGCCAGTATTGAAAGTTTGAGAAACACTGGTCTAGACAGTTCGTTATCTGGGTTTACACATCGGTAGTCGATTAACTTAGAAAAAACACGTTGACTATCTTTCTGTTAAATTCTAGAATACCATTTCTCTCCCATTATCTCTAAATAGGAGAAGATAATGTCTATCTCTAGAAAATAAAGTTATTTTCTGCAAGCAAATTTGGCACCCAGTAATCTCATATGCTGCTACCCACATGAAAAGAATTCAAGGAATTTATTACGGAATAGTACGAATTATTACTTTCGCGAGTCCTCGTCTCGATTATTGTTTAGTTGCAGCTGTGTGACAACGGACTTTGTCTCGCGTGAAACCACGAGAACAGTTTTATATTCGTCAGTTGTTAAAGCTACTACCGGTATTCTATGGTTGTCTTTTGCTCATTATTTACGTGTGGTTTTTCTTTTTGGAACTTTATACAGTCAGGTCTCTTTTTATGTGGATTGTTTTTATGCGATTTTGAAGTTGTGTGGTTTGTATTCCTAACATTTCTAGATTTTTGTTATTATTATTTTTTTTATATTGAGACGTAGATCGTAGTATTCCGAGAATTTTCGTATCTTTTTGGTGCTTACGTCTGTGGCTCGGCTGCGACAGTCTTAGATTCGCATTCGTTATTTCAGTAGTATTTCAGTAGTATACCGATACGATATCATTATTTCGAAATTATATTTTCTCTTAGCGGTGCCTCGTTCATTTTTATAAAAGTTTCACTTTAATAAGTGGCGAATTGAAGTTGCAATATAATAAGCAGCAATTTTTGATTTCTTGATTTAAAGTGAGTGTCGTAAAGTTTTATTTTTTATTAGAAAATCGTAAGTGTAATTTTTTAAAATTTCTTTTCTAAGATTTTATTTGGCCCGATGGAGAAAAAAACCCATCAAAGACAGTCAATTTCGTTGGATCGAAAATTGCAATTTTAGATCGCTTAGGAAAAGGAGAAGGATCTACGGCTACTGGGAAATATTTTAATTTAGGCGAATCTACTGTCAGAGCAATTAAAAATAATGAAGCTGCAATACGAAAATCGGTCATTTCTGGTACAAAATTAAGCACCAAATGTGCATCGTACATAAGAGATGTATTATTAGAAAGAACGGAAAGAGCCATCGCAATTTTGGATTGAGGAACAAGTTCAAAGAAGGATTCCTGTAAGTGGTTATTTAATCCAAGAAAAAGCTCTCAATGAAACAGTCAGAACCATCAACTTCCACTTCCCAAGCTGGAAAAGAATTTCCAGCTAGCAAAGGATGGCTAATCGGGTTCTTAAAAAGAAATGCACTTCATAATATTAAGATAACAGGGGAGAGTGTGACAGTAGATGAAGGAGCAGCAAAAATATTTCCAGAAGAGCTAGCGAAAATTATTGAAGATGGGGGCTATTCTGCCGATCAAGTATTTAACGCTGATGAAACAGGACTTTATTGGAAAAAATTGCCTAACCGTACTTACATCGCAAAGGATGAAAAAACTGCAAGTGGACATAAAGCAAGTAAAGATCGAGTCACCTTATTACTTTGTAGCAATGCATCAGGAGATTGGATGTTGAAACCTCTCTTAATAAATAAATCTCTTAGACCACGCGCCCTTAAAGGTAAAGATTTAAAACAACTGCCCGTGCATTGAATGGCTAACCCGAAAGCCTGGATGACAACAGCCATTTTTACAAAATGGTTCAATAATTGTTTCGTACCAGAAGTGGAAGCCTATATGAAGGAAAAATCTCTCGATTTTAAAGTTTTATTAATTGTTGACAATGCAGCAAGTCATCCACAATTAGAACATCCAAATGTTCAACTAGTATTTCTTCCGCCCAATACAACAAGACTTTATATAGATAACTGCAAAGATATTTTTAAAAATTTACACAGTTGAAATTTCAGCATGATTTTTTATCCAAATTAGTTTGTTGCAGTGTGCAGGCCTTTCGTTAACGGAAACGTTTTTCTCGTTTAAAATTCAAAAAAAATTGTTACACTAGTTTTTTGAGGAAAAGACATTAGGTGTTAGTTGAAACTCTCAAAGTGAGTAGGGTAGAACACAAATACTTTCGTAACGAACACTGATAGATAAAATAAAAATATTACTCTTTCGAAAGTTATATAAGTTCAATAATGAAAATTTTAAAAGTTGAAATTCCATGTAGGAAATAGGGATTAATGAGTTATGCAATACAATATTTTTACATTTCTGGAAAACACACCAACTGTTCTTATTTTTTTAGATGCCTCTTATTCCATTATTGGACTCAATCACACAACTTGGTTTAAAACATTCTCCAACTTCCTCTTTTCCCCCATATCCACGATGTCAACATTACAATGTTTGCTGGTATCCCTTTTGTCAGACCATCTCAAGAAAAGCGAAAATCTACCGGCGAGTTGGCTTTAGCAAGCGTTTGGATTCGAGCGGAAGTCACTTAGCTGTACTGACGTTCCTGCCTTTCTACACTTTGCTGTGTGCGACTGAGCACACAATTTCTACACTACCTTGACCCGTCTGATTACGACCTGGAACGG
>BMAU01016658.1:0-16648 GCA_019973935.1 Trichonephila clavipes
ATATATATATATATATATATATAAATTAGGAAAGATATCTTTAGTCTCAAACTAGTTTCACTGTAGCTGAATATTTTGAGGTAACCAAACACGTTCGGAGTACTTTTAACAAAATAACATATTTAAACATTATTAATGCGTTTTTATAGGACTCATTATTAATAAATACTACTATTTAACTAACATTATTAAAAATAAATTACCTGAATTTTACAAAAGTACAATAGCAAAAGTGAAATTTTAGCAATGTTTTTGAAAAACGTCAATGCAATAAGAGAGAAAAGTAATAAACATATATATTTGTAAAAGTATTACTAAAACAAATTAAATGCGTTTATCTAGAATATGTACTACAATTTTAATGTTTTATTAAAATTTGAAAATTTTAGAGCTGATTGACCAAACATTACAAAAAATGTTTATGCATTCTTTGTAAGACCATTATTTAAATAACAATCCGTAACTCCAAAATGTATTCAAAGAATAAGAAGTATTTTAGTACATTACCAAGAAAATGACTTATAAATATCAAATTCAAAGATTTATAGAAACATATTAAATAACATTTTGGTGGCAGGGAGCGCTAAGCAAGCGATGTATTTTTCAATTAATTTAGTAGCCCTTCTGGTGAATGCGGGAGACCCGCTTCTGGTTTTTACAGCTTTATAAAGTGATTGTATCTTTGGCCTCTGGGTAGCGTGAAGCAAAAAATGGCATGCTTCGTGAAGCCAGGCGATGATTCACATTCAGTAAGAAATGAAACAAATAAATGCTTGACCGAGTAAAATTATGGCATTGTTCGAATATTTTAAGAAAGCTTATTGTGTGACATGTAAGTAATAATAATAGCAAAAAAGGAGTACAATAAAAATAATGCCTCTCTATAATGTAATCCTAAAAATAAAGAAGAGAAACTCATTCGTGGAAAAATATTGAAGCATATTTATAAGAGGTACTATATATCAATAATCATTTTGAAATGAAGCTAGTAAAGAAGTTTTGAAGATTGAACTGTGTAAGAAAATTAATGTTTCTACCATTTTGAATTCCACAAAATATCAATAAAATTTTTGATCGTTAATTTTGATTTTTGATAACGTTTGATGAGTGTAAAATTTTCTCTCTCATTATATTTCCAGACCAAAATTGAAAACTATCAATATTTCATAATTTTGGGCGAAAAAAACACGCAAAAATAATAAAATAATATCAGAGTTCTTAAAATGAAAAAAGGAGGATAAAAAAACCCACGAAAAATATAATTAATGCTTTAGAAATACTGATCAAGTTCTCGATAAATGTTGCAGCAATGTATCTTCATTAAGAAACATAAAAAATTAAACTTCCGCAACTTTTCTATCTATCTGCGTAGTTCCATAGAAGTGTATCCATGGAAGTTATGTTCCGAAAACAAAATCAGAAGAATTGAGGGACATACTCTTTATAAAGTTTTAATTCATTCTAAAATGCAGCTCCCGCATTTGTAGTGACAGTGATGCATTTAGAAATGGGGATGGGGCAGTGAAAGTTGAAGCCAAGCATCAACTTCGGAGGGATTTCTCTTTTGACGCTGGATGCGTTTTTCACCTTCATTCTCAGTAAGAATAATTTCGCCTGTCATGACTATACATTTCCTTTAAATATGTAACGTAAACATAAAGGTTTCGTATGCGATAAAAATGATGAATTAGGGTAAATTAAAATTAATTAATAATCTAAGATATAATAAAATTAGCCTATATATTTTAAGTGTCTTTTGTAATTAATTTTCAATATTGTGACTTGAAGTTCACTGAGGATAAAATTTTGAATAAACTTACGAAAATATTTTTATCAAAAATTTTAGGTATTTTGAATGTTGAAAATGTTATTTGTGTTTGTAATAGTTTGAGTGTAAAGATCGGAATTCAGGAGATATGGTAGTCAAGTTGGGGCATGGATACAATTTACCAATTTTCATTTATGCTATCCGAGGGAGTTTTCTTTTCACAAATTTACTATACAAATAGTTTTATAAAGATTGAACAAATTTCCTGCGCTTATTTGCTTAAGACCAGTCAATAGGTCAAAAATCTTCCAGATTATAAATTTTGAGTGATCTCCAATTCATAAAATATTTGGTATTTTGTGAAATTAGAAGTATGTCAAAATGACTTAAAAAATAATCAACTATTTTTCACGCCCACTTTGACAGTTAAAGTATAAGCATTATCTTTTTTAAATCTAGGGAAAATTTTGCAAGCCTACTTTATTTTATTTATTCATACACAATTAACCTTAGATAACTGTTGAATAACTACAAGTTCAACTGTTAGATTTGCTAAAACTTTTGGAGCCACTTTTGGATTTCGCAAAGTGTTTTGTGATTGAAATGTTCTATTTTAATATTAAGTTTTTTTACTGAAATTTGGTATTCTTTATTTTAAATTTAGTTTTAATTGATTGTGTGTTACTGATTACTAAATCTTCATGTTTAAATAAAGTGATAAAAAAATATTGAACTATTTGGAGGTAGAACTATTTGTAATTTAAAACTTTGCGTTGCGTATCACTTCAGAAACAATTTTGTATATTGGATTGTGACTAGCATAGATGCTGATAATTATATCTAATGGAGTATAACATAATATGAATATAAGTATAACATATCTAATGAATATAACATAAATGAATATCAAAATAATTATAAAATGAAATTTCATACCTAATAAAGTAATGAAATAATATTTTGTTTAATGTCTATAATAATGTACAAACTAGGACTAAAGTGGGTACAGAATACTTACTTTGACAGAAGTTAAGATTTTTTTATAAAAATTGCTGTTTTTAAATTGTTTTTTTTTAATTAGAGTAAATTTACTGTGCGTGTATTCTATATTTCGTTAAATGCGGTGGTATACTGAAAGTGACATTTTGAAATATTCTTAAAATATTTAACTAGAAAGCATATATCATAACAAAAAAATGACAATTTTCAATAAATTCATGTGATGCTTGGTGACCAAAAATTTATTTGGAAAATACTAATTAATATACTTAAAATTTCATTTCAGTATAAATATGAAAACAAATGTCAATTTAATATACAGTTAAGATCTTGAGTTTTGATGTTTAATAGTTTCTGAGAAAAGGTGTGAGATGAAAAGTTTTCTTTGCGAGAAGCTGTTACATAGATAAAAATACATAAAATTTTAATGTTTAAAACATAAACACAGCTTTATTTTGGTTTGTTTCAGAAATCATTTCTCCAGTTTAGAGTCACTTTTGAGATTTTAAAAACTTAGAAACTGTGTCTGTAGCAGCAAAACCTAATGAAAACTTTACAAAGCCTAACGAAAACTTTGAGAAACTGTCGTATAATCAGGTATGACAAATGCAATCATAAATTAATTTAAAAACAATATTGAAAAATTTTCATTAAAATTTATGATACTTTAAGGTAAACTTTTGATGCTGTAATGCATCAAAGCTAAAAATTTTCACAAAAATTAATACAGAATTTCAGAAAATTGATTTTAAATTTTACAAAATATCTCGTTAGGTAAAACTGAAAAAAATGCTGTTGTTTTTGGTCAATTTAAGACTTTTTGTTTCCTATTTTACTTAATACAAGATGCTAATGTTTAAGTTTAAAAAATGGGGAAATACATGTTGTAATTCATAATTTTTGTGATGAAGTGACATATAATAAAAATGCAATTTTTCTCAAAATGTTGTTTTTAAAATTACATGCATCTTTTCTCAGAAGCTGCACTGTATAAATACACCTGCAATTTTTTTCTGCATGTTACTGATATGTTATTGTAACACTGAAGTGTAAGGTTTTAAAAATATTCCCTAAATATTTGGCCATAGACCAGATAACGTGACAAAAATGACAATTTTTCAAAAACTAATTAATGCTACGTAAGGTATGTTTTGCTAAAAAGCTAAAAATATATTAAAAGATCTCACTTATATAAATGTTTGCATAGTGCAGACAAGTTTTTAAGCTTTAGTTTTCAAAAAGTTTCTCCATAAAAAGGTACATAGATATTTGATATGTGATTTTGTCGTTGCATGCAAAGCTTGTTAGATAAAACAATACATAAATTTCATATTTAAAACATAAAAATTTTTCTATTTTGGCTGTTTTAAAATCATTTGACCAGTTTAGAGAAAACATTTGAGACCTGATACTTTTGAAAATGTTTGCATATGAATATATAAAATCTTAATGAAAATTTTCGAAAATGTCGTATAATTATGTATTAACCTTCAAAAGCACACCCAAACAGTTTGATACATTTCCCATTATATTTATGATGCTTTTAGGGTCATCATTGATATTTGTAATGCATCAAAGCTAAAAACGCTTCAAAAAATTAGTACAGAATTTGAGAAAATTGTTGTAAATTCTACAAAATATATCGTTAGACAAAAACTGAAAAATGCTTTGTATGTATTTTCTTGGCAATTTAAGAATTTTTTTCCTTTTTTATTTAAAATACATAAAGAATATGCTAATGTTTAATAAAATGGTACAAATATATGTTGTAATTCCTAATTTTTGTGATGCGCAGAGTGATATTCTATATTAAAAAATGCAATTTTCTAAAAATCAGGTTTCAAAAACTGCGTGTACTTTTTCCCTCAGAATTTACAAAATGGATGTACCTGCAATGTTTTGCTCATGTTACTGATATATAACTAATTATAAAAAGTAAGAATTTTAGAAATTTCCCAAAATATTTGGCTAGAGAGAGCAGTTATCGTAAGAAAATGACAATTTTCAAAAAATTCATAGTGATATTTTTATGTTGCATGTTTTGAAAAAAAAAAAATAAATAATAATATATTTGAAATATCTCACTTTAGTATAAATACAAAGGTCTAAACAATGTACAAACAAAATTTGAAGTCTTTATATTTAACAGTTTCTAAGAAAAAAAAGTACATAAAAAACCTCAATTTAACATTAGCGGTACAGTGTGGTATCAACTAATCTTATAATTTTTAAATTAAAAGATTTTTAAAATAAATCTTTAAAAAATATCAGATTATTTATTTTAATCCGTTTCTTGAGTATGTTAATATAAGAAAATTCAAAAATATAGTTGAAACCCAGCAAATATTTTCATTGTAGGAAAAATTTACAAAACACATATTTGACATAAACTTCCTAATTAAAAATTTACATTATTAACGCGTTAAAATCATTCTCACGGATACGATGTTTGTCATTAGTTTAACGTCATAAGACATTTTCCTTATAAATATTGCTTACATTATTTGGTAAAAATAATTTTAAATGCACAATTATTCGAATTTCAAATAATACAATTGTCATATAGACTAGTATGATTGTATGAAAACATGCAAAGATGAAATACATTTATTTTTTGATATATTTATGAGTAAAACATTGCTCAGAAAGATGTAAATTATAACATTAATTTTTTTTAATGATTAAGATCGCAATAAATGTTTTGCATGCTTAAAAGATATTGTTCGAGTAAAAATAGTATACAAGGAGACAGGCAGCTTATTTGAATACCCATTCCACATGGGAATCGCTTTTGAAAGAAATGACGACCTTTCCTCATTGAATGGAATTGGGACTCAAAAATCCTCCTCCGAGTGCTGGTGGGAAGGGGGATTAACCTTTTATCTACCGAAGATTTTTTTATAAGTACCACTCACTTTAAAATTACATAGAATATCCATTTTTTACGAATACTCTGACGATATTCAGTAGGAATATTCTTCTTAATTCCCTCTTCTAAGATATATGGCAGCACAGGTTAATGATGAGTATTTGGAAATGAAGAAGATGAATAGGGAAATATATTGTATTTTCAGCTGACGGCGTTTTTAACGGATTGCGAAGATTGTCTTTTTTGTTCCGAAAAAATAGTTAATGTCAAAAGGTAAGTGTTTTTTTTTTTTGTATGTTAATGAAACCTTAGAAAACGATTTGACTATTTATTTTAAGTGAACAGTGTATATAATTTTTTTACAGTTGAATATATTTAATTAATTAATTAACTCTATCGGATTAAATTTCCCAAAGTTGAATATTTTTTTTCTATATATCCCTTTAATTTTCAATTAGTGTTCTAAAATAAATATTGCATGAGAAAAACTGCAGTAAATCATAATGCGGTAAATAAAGGGTTAAAAACATTAAAAATTGGGAACTATTTATTTTTAATTTGTTCCACAAACACGAGGTCGGTCATCACTAGCCTATATATTGGTTATTTTTTAGTGAGTCCGCCAATCACATGGAAAGTATTTTTGTCACACAGGCTTGGTTACTAGCAATAAATATCATTCTCTTGAATTCTCATCAAATGACCAGAATACCCAAGTAGGCATTCTGAAATTTCATAAACACTTATGACATCAGGGCAGCTCTAAGTTCTCTAATCTTATGTAAAAAGTATTATATAAAGGTATATAAAAGCGAATTTATTTTTTTACCAAACGTGCATCATTAACTACGTTGTCCTTTTTGAGGACACGAGATCAGATTCCCATATAATGAGATTCCTGTAGTTCATTGTTTTACTTAAGAAATTTTAGGCGAGCTCTAATGTGCAAAAATATTGTTTTGTTTTTAATTCACACACACACGCAAAAAAAAGTCTTACCAACAGAATTTACCGATTTAAGACTCAAACACTTAGGCATGATTTAACGTCACTGTCGCCAAGTGTATGACCAAAACCAGTGCTTCTCAAAGTTAGTTTCAAACTTAGCGCTCAATTTTTATTCAAAATTTACATCGCACTCATTTCCCACCATACTTCAACAATGTATTGAATGCAGTAATAATGTATTTTGACGCTAAAGCTACAATACGACCTTAGTTATAAACACAGTACAAATTTTCAAGATAAATATTAAATTTTGTACATGCCACTTTAAATAATAAGTATTTTGAGAAAGTTACTTTTAAATGATGATATTTTAAAATTATGTTTTATCGATTATGTTCGGGCACTCCACGAAGGTTAGTCACTCCCCTTTAGTGAGGCGTGCCCCACAGTTTGAGAATCGCTGACCAAAACCAATCAGTTACCACTAATATAACAAAATGATTAAAATGTTTCAAAAAAGATTGTTGATTCTGTAAAAGAGTTATTTATAAAGAACTCAAACTTATTTTCTCTTACTTTTCAAAATTATTTTATAGAGGAGACGGGGAAATATTTGACAGCGAATTTTATTTATCAGTTGTGGAATGAAATGTAAATTATATCTAGTGATGTGTTTGTAAAATATATGAACTTTACCTTCAAAGGCATAGATAATAAACATCAAAATTAGGAAAATTAGGATTTAGTTCGTTTTAATGATCGAAATGATTTATAATTATATATATGTAATAAATTAAATTGATATCTACTCATAATTCGAATCTCCTTTATTTATAACATCTGATTCATAAATCCTAATGCCCTATTTTTTATCCTTTTCTAAAACATTAAACCACTATGTGCATATATTTATTACTGATTACTCAGACCTTGAATTTATGATAGATTTATTGCCGATTTCAAGAAATACAAAAGATCATTAATTGTTTTCATGCGCTTACTAACCAGGATATAATAGTCCCAAAATAATGATGTTATTTCTATAAATAACTAATTATTCCCTTCACTTAAACACGTGACTGTATTTTTCTATAATACGTTTTTTCTCTGTTTTTCCACGTATATAAAAACGTCGCATTTGAATAACTCCCGTTCCTGCTCTTTGTCTTCGTCAGAAATTAAAGCGCGCATGTGTTTCCTTGTGATGTTATCTTTCTGTGTTGCGTTTAAGATGTTAATATTTGTGTGTCGCTACAACTACAAAAAACAAGATTTAGGGGATAGGGTACGATTTACTCAAAAAATTTTAACTTAAGGATTTTCAAAATTTTTATGGTTACCTCCTATTTGTGTATACTATTTTAAAAAACAGATATTGTGCTCAAAATTTCATAAAAGCAAACCATTTTAATTTTTATGAAAAAAACTTAAAATTTCTGAAGTAATTTTAAACTGCTACTTCTTCTACAAAAATTTATGTACACGCATGAAATCTGATTTACAAGTACGTCAAACTGTGTATAACAAAAGTTGGTATGGATTTTTCGATAACATGAGTGGAATTTGTACAATGCTTCTTTTTATAAATGCTTTTTGAAAAATCCTTAAAAAATGTATAAACTCTTGAGTTCAATTATTTTTAAAACAATAAGTCTTGCGTTGATTGAAAAATGCATGCCAACTTTTGTTACATGTACTGTTAGCAATAGGTAAACAAAATTCAAAGTATTAGGCACAATAGAAAAAAAGGCTTAACATTTAAAAAAAGACAAACTAATTATTTTGTCTTTCTGAGATAAGTAATTTTAAAGTTTTAATTTGCCGTAAGCATGTGAATAAAAACGAACGTAAAAGCTATCATAATTCTGCGTTTTTTAAGTTTAGAGCTTTCAAATTTAGTGCGGTTATAGAAAAGTACATAAAGAATAATTTATAGGCTAAAAAATTTAGACTTAATTTTTTGACTGATTTTTGACAATTGAATCTTACTGTGTTCCCTTGACAATGAACACCGGACTGGCTATTTTTTGCTACCTCCACAAATAAATAACAATGAAAAATCCTAATCACTCGACAGGCCCCGTCATTTTCATTATCAATGACCACGATTATTTCAAATATATATATATATATATGTATATATATATATATATATATATATATATATATATATATATATATATATTGTTTCCATGTTTGAATAAAAACATCTTGTAGGTATCAATTAATTTGTCTCGTGCAATATCGTTGAATGGATTGAGGAACAATCATGTTACTTATTTAAATTCCCTTTTTTTTGTTACGTGGAAAAAAAACAAAAATAAAACAAGTAGCAAATCAGAAGGTATTAAAATCTTTGATTTCTGGTAAAGACTTTTATAATTAGTTCAGATACTCGGATGAGGCTAGATTGTATCATCCTAAATATAAAAATGCTGGACTTTTATTTTTGGTTAGATAAGGTAACATACACTTCGAGTTAGGCGAATAAACTAAAAATTAATTATATCCCACAAAGTTTTGAAGGACTTAAATCTTAAAACCATTTGAGGTTAAGATCCCAGAAGAGAAAATTAATATGAATTATTATTATATGTGTATATATATATATATACATAGGCAAATTAAAAGTTTTTATTAGCAATTATTTTGAAAATTATACTGTGTTTGTTTTAGCGTGGAATGTTGAAGGCTTTCCCGATATTTTACTTACAACTTTTTCCATTTAAAAATTTGCGTAATTCCTGGATTTTAACCTAAAAACATTCAGATTTCTTTTATAATATTGCCTACTTTTTTTTTTTTTGATATGCAAAATACAGAACATTAAAACTATGCTTAAACGTTAATAATTTGTGATTCAATTAAATGCATGGAAACCTTACGATATCTTTAATATTAATTTAGAATAAAAATCTCATTACATTATGTTTATGTTAATTGTGCTACACCATCATAATTTACTGAAAAATAATGGTTGTTTTTCTCGTGAATCCTTACTGAGGTCAACTGATATTAATGCAACGTAATTTCGCAAATAAAGATGTTTCCATTACTGTAAAAAATTTGATTTGTAGTAAATGTACGTAAGATATTCTTATGAAGTCAAATGACTATTTTCACAGAATAATTAGTTACCTGCACGATTATAATTATTGTTCAAGCATATATCATTAAATATTTCAGATGATGCAATTACTCTAATCGTTGCATTGTAGTTTATTCATAATGGATTGTTGGATGGAAGGGATTGTGAAAGAACTTGCTTTTACTGAACATTATGTAATATTTCATATTACCCTATTTATTATGTTATACAACCTATTCCCCAAAAACCAATTTCATATAAGAAAAAGTGAACATCAAAGAAATATCACTAAAAACAAATGAAATGTTTAGCAAAAATATTCTTTAAGTCTCTTTTTCCCTCTATTTAATAAGGAATTTTGTGTTATTAAAAAAATGTATCTACAAGGGAAATGACAAACATTACTTCATTTCTTTTTGTCTATTCATTACAAAGAAAAAAACATCTCAACAAACAATCATTTTCAGTACTTTCTCGCAGTAAAATTTCGTTGGACAAATTGGCAACACGAAATTACCTCCCTTCATTCAAAAAAAAAATATAACTAAGGTATCCGGCCCAAATCAAATGACCCGGATTCCCTTAATAGACCAACAATTGCAAGAAAGAAACACGCTTGGGAGGGAATTTTCCCCTCTTTTTTTATCCCCACATCTCGCGCATCCGGACGATTTTTTCTTTCGCCCGGAAGTACGAGGGACGCTAATGAGGCTGTTAGGGACGTAGGTTGGAGGCGGACGAGACGGGTTGGGAATTTATGGACAGTACCTGCAAGATAGAATAGGTATATACAAGATAGCAAGCGAGTAGATAAGTAAGTCAACATGACGTCTGCTTAAAAAAATCTTGTATCTATATTATGCTTCAGAGTAGATTTAAGCCAAAATAATTAAAAATAAACTGAAATATATATAAATACACAATTTAAACTGAAGGCATAAAATGTCTTATATATATATATATATATATATATATATATATATATATATAGACAATTGACGGAATAATTCATTGAAAGTCAGTGAGATACGTTTGTAAATCTTGAAATTTAATAATACGACTTTCCCCTTTCTTCAATTAGTAAGTGACTTAAAAGCGAGTTAAATAATAAAGATAATTGTGAAGATATTATTAATGAAATGCTTGATAAGGACTATTATTTATTTTATGCATTTTATTGTTTATTTCCTGTAATTTCACACTTATTTTATGGGATTTAATAATTATTTTGTTTAATTCTTACAGTATATTTAGATATCTTTTCATGCGAAATACATTCGTATAAATTGGCAACTTTCATTTCCTTGTCTCACCCATATTCAACACGATTAATTTTCAATGGTATATTTTTTGAATAATAATATATAATACTTGAATACAATTTTATTTGTATAAGTAAGTTAAATTTTTTGGAGTTGCGTTAAGGATAAAGGTTGTATTATCAAAACAAAATTAAATTGTTTCTAAGTAAAAGTTTAGGAAAGACTTGACTCTTGATTTATATATTGTCACGGAGTTCGAAAAAGAAGTACACAGTTCAATTAAACAAACAATTAGATTTATTCTAACGCTTGGAGCTCGATACAACATTGGACTGAGAACATCCCCAACTGGCGATCAACTCTGCTTTTATACACTTCGGAATATTCGAGAAATAACCAGTATGCACTCTAAAGAATGATCTGGATTCATCTAGAACCTAGAGAAACAATACATTAAAAACGGAAACAAAATTCCAGTCTTTGGATAAATCTGCCGGGGCCGGGATTCGAACCCGAGACCTGAGGAAGTTCAGTCCAACGCTCTGCCAACTCGGCTATCGGGACTTGTAGCAAATTATGCGTGTGGCATTGCTCCCCTCGAAAAAGAAGACAGCGCCCCGCTGTCATTTTGTTCAAGGGTCTTTATTCTGGAACGAGTGATGGGTCCTTTGTATGATTCTTTGGGAGGAATATCCCTCGGTTTCGATTTGCTCGGCGGGATCATGGTACGGTTTCATACGCAGTACATGGACAACTTCTCTTAGTTTTCTTTTTCGTGGAGCAGGATCAAAATCTTGTACTTCGTAAGTCACGGCTGATAAACGGCGTAGCACCTGATACGGTCCGAAATACCTTCTTAAGAGTTTTTCGGAGAGACCGACTTTTCTCACTGGAGTATAAACCCATACGAGATCTCCGGGAGCGTAAGATACCATTTGGTGTTTGGAATCGTAACGTCGACGATCTTTGTCTTGAGCTCTCAGAGTGTGCACTCGGGCTAGCTGTCGTGATTCTTCGGCTCTGGCTGCTATCTTGGTGATGTTATTGTCATCAAAATCGTTAGGACAGAATGGTAGCATTGTATCTAGTGTCGTTTCCGCTTCACGACCATGAAGTAAATAGAACGGCGTAAAACCTGTGGTCTCTTGTTTAGCGGTATTATAAGCGAAGGTTACAAATGGTAGAATTTCATCCCAATTTTTTCTGCTCTACATCCACATACATTGACAACATGTCGGCCAAGGTCTTATTGAAGCGCTCCGTCAGTCCATTTGTTTGGGGATGATACGCCGTTAATGAAACGATGATCAATGTTACACAAGTCGACGAGAGGAAACAAGTCTGGATCGAAAGACGGCTCCACGATCTGTGATAATTACTCGAGGAGCTCCATGCCTGAGGACAATTTCTTCAAGTAAGAACTTCGCTATTTCGTCGACTTCGGCTGTCGGCAAGGCTTTTGTTATTGCATATCGTGTTGAGTAATCCGTGCAGACTATTATCCATTTGTTTCCATGAGCAGACTTTGGAAATCTCCCAAGGAGATCAATTCCAATGCGATGGAAAGGAGCTATAGCTGGAGGGATGGGAACTAAACGTCCAGGTGGTCGTTGAGGAACGGACTTTCTCCTTTGGCACTCCCGACAATGCATGACATACCGAACGACATTTCGGTACATTCCCGGCCAGTAAAATCTCTTGCGTATCCTGTCATAAGTTTTCGCGAAACCAAGGTGTCCTGCGGTGGGGGCGTCATGAAAGTGCCTTAGTATGTCTGCTCGTAGATGTTTAGGAATGACTGGCAACCACAACTTTCCATCTGGATCAAAATTTTTCCTGCAAAGGATACCGTCGATAAATCTGAATTCTTCGTTTTTGGATGAGTTGCTCAAAAGTTTTAATTTCGCAAGGTCTTGATCCTTTTTCTGTTCCATCGCAAGGTTCATACTCGTCGTGACTGCTAAAAATTTGTCTGATGTTTCCGTTTCCTCTTCCACTGGATTTCTCGAAAGAGCGTCGGCGTCACTATGCTTCTTACCGGTTTTATATTTTACGTCAAAATCATGCTCTTGAAGTCGGAGGCCCATCTGGCAAGCCTTCCTGAAGGATCCTTTAAATTCATGAGCCAGCACAAGGAATGATGGTCAGTTACAACAGTAAAGTGTTTTCCGAATATGTACGGCCGAAATTTGTTGGTAGCCCATACGATGGCAAGACATTCCCTTTCTGTGGTGGAATAATTCTTTTCGGCTTTTGTCAGAGTTCTAGAAGCGTATGCTATAACTTTCTCGACATTATTCTGAATTTGTACTAGGACAGCTCCGATACCGTACCCGCTTGCATCAGTATGGATTTCTGTAGAAGCTCTTTCGTCGTACATCCCCAATACTGGATCCGAAGTAAGTGCTTTCTTAAGACTGTTAAATGCTTCCACCTCTTCAGGACCCCAATGAAACTCCACGCCACTTTTCAGCAACGACTGCAAAGGTTCGGCGAGATAACGAAACCTTTAATAAATCTTCTAAAGTATGAACAAAGGCCAAGAAAACTTCGTATGTCATGTATATTCTTTGGAGTGGGAAAATTTCTTACGGCTTTTATTTTGTCGGGATCGGGACGAACGCCATTACTAGATACAAGATGGCCCAGAATCTTTACTTCTTGGGCAGCAAAAGACACTTCTTTGAATTTAATTTAAGACCAGCTTCCTGAAGACATTTTAGAACAAGTCTTAATCGTATAAGATGGTCTTCAAAAGTTTCTGAGAACACTATTATGTCATCTAGGTAACAAAGACACATAGTCCATTTAAAATGGCGTAGCAAATTGTCCATCATTCTCTCGAAGGTCGCAGGTGCATTACAGAGACCAAACGGCATGACTTTAAACTCGTATAAGCCTTCGGGGTAATAAATGCCGTCTTTTCACGATCCGCTTCGTCTATTTCTATTTGCCAATAACCAGATCGGAGATCCATGGAAGAAAAGAACATGGCACCTTTCAGACAGTCGAGCGTATCGTCAATACGAGGCAGAGGATAAACGTCTTTTTTCGTGACGCTATTCAGCTTGCGATAATCGACGCAAAACGCCAACTACCGTCTTTTTTTCTTACGAGCACAATGGGTGATGACCAAGGACTTTCAGAGGGTTGGACGATACCTTCATCAAGCATTTTCTGAACCTCTTCATGAATGATGCGTCTTTCAGTCGGCGAGACTCTGTAGGCTCGTTGGTTGATTGGAGCATGATCACCAGTAAAAATCCTGTGTTTCACATTCGTCTTCGCGGCTGTCGACTTGTCGGTCTTCGTGAAAAGCCAGAAAATTTCGGGTAGTTCGGATAGCTTGTTTCTCTGTTCGTCATAACTCGGGTGACATCATTAACGAACAATTCATCTGTGACTCCGAAGTTTCTTGCTGGTCATCAAGCAACCCGATGTGTCGGAAATAACACATAGATGCCCTTCATTTAGTGGTTCAGCTTGGCCTATGCACATTCCTCTAGGGATGATTTGGTTTCGGAACTGCAGGTTGTGAGTAACCCAGACATCACTTTTCCGTTACGATATGTGGATACCATGGACGGTGTAGCAATATTTTCTCGAAGAGCAAATGTTTGCTACCGTCTAGAACTACATTTATGTCTCCTCGGGTTTGATATCCTGATACTGTTATTCTAGTTAAAGAATGCGGCTTAAGTGTATAGTCCCTGGTGGCATACAAATTCAGGCGTCAGGCGCTGTGGAGTCTCGACAGATGTCTTCTAGAACAAGTTCATTTTGTCCACAGTCTATAACGGCGAGACGCCTCTAAAAAGTCCCATCCTAGGATGACGTCATGGCTACAATGTGATAAAACAATAAATTCAAAAGGCAGTTCTCGATTGTTTATACGGACACGTAAAACACATTTCCCTATCAGCCGAACAAAATTTCCATCCGCAACTTTCAGCATAACGCTCTTGGCATCAGCAAACAGAACTTTCTTTAAAAATCGGCGATACTTATCGGATATGACAGAAAACGATGCCCCAGAATCTACTAGAGCACGTATCGGCTTCTTATCTATTATTACGTCTAGTTGGTTACCAGTCATCTTGGCGGTCGACGGAGGATTTCAGTACACGCGGCCTCACCTCCTTGGAAGGTCGCTCTCCTTAGTTTTCCTCGCTCCTACGGCCTGGCGACTGACTGGATCGGCGATATGGCGACGGGGATCTGTAACGACGTATTGGGGATCGGCCTCTCGTGGGACTTGGCGTAAAACGGCGAGAAGAGTTTGGTCGGCGTATTTCTTCTTCAGTGCCAACGTCGTCGAAGTTCCGTCGGCGGTTTCGAGTTGTCAAAGACAGCCTTTCTCTCTCGGCAGTAGCGCATTACATGTCAGGACGTCCGCAGTGAAACAAACAGGTCTGTTGTCAGCCGTTCTCCACACATCTGTTTTTCTTGGTTCAGGTGGGAATTTCTGAACAGGGCTCTGTATTTCCTGGTTACAGCGGCGTATGTTGGTCGTGGTCTATTTTCTGTAGGTTTTGTTGACACTGGGGCCAAAACCCTTTCAACTCGTCTTGAACGATCTCTTCTAAGGATTGGGGATCGGAGTCCAAAGATTCTTGCGTCTGGTTAACTAGTCGATGGACTTCTTCTCGTACGATTGTGCGAATAAGAGACCAAATCAGTCTCATCCGTCAGGGATGCAACCGGTACGACGTTTGGAAGCCTTTCAAATCTCGGTCGACCAACTCTCTTCTGCTTCATATCTTCGATATAGTTGCACCATTTGATAAAACTTGCTGTGTCGTTGATTTCTCTCGTCAACAGGGCCTGATAAATATCCCCTCAGCAACACCTTTCATTAGGTGTGACACTTTTTCGTCTTCTTTCATCAGAGGATTTACCTCTTGGCAAAGTCCTAATACACTTTGTATGTAGGACTGTGTACTCTCGCCTGAACGCTGGGCTCGGCATTTTAGTTGTTCTTCTGCCCTTCTGGTATATTTTTGACGGTCACCGAAAAGTCCACTTAGTCCATTTTTAAACGCTTCCCAGGAATCTAAGGCGTCTTCGTTGTTGACATACCACTGTCTCGCAGTTCCGTCAAGAAAGAAATAAACGTTAGCCAGGCACATCATGTCATCCCACTTGTTAAAGTTGGCTACTCGATCGTACTCTTTAAGCCATTTGAGAGGGTCTTCCCCAGGCGCTCCTCGGAAGGTCGATGGGCTCCTCCATTGCTGTAACGAAGGTGTTACTACAGCGGGCTTGGCATCTTGCTCGGTCGGCATTTTTGTCCTCTTCCTACTATTTTCTTTTAACAGTCGAATTCGGGGATAATCCTCTTAACCGGAGGCTCCTGCGAAGGTTGTCACTATTATCCACGTTTGACGTAATTGTACCCGCGCCTCCACCAAACTTGTCACGGAGTTCGAAAGAAGTACACAGTTCAATTAAACAAACAATTAGATTTATTCTAACGCTTGGAGCTCGATACAACACTGGACTGAGAACATGCCCAACTGGCGATCAACTCTGCTTTTATACACTTCGGAATATTCGAGAAATAACCAGTATGCACTCTAAAGAATGATCTGGATTCATCTAGAACCTAGAGAAACAATACATTAAAAACGGAAACAAAATTCAGTCTTTGGATAAATCTGCCGGGGCCGGGATTCGAACCCGAGACCTGAGGAAGTTCAGTCAACGCTCTGCCA
>BMAU01016661.1:0-84804 GCA_019973935.1 Trichonephila clavipes
AATAATATACGGTCCCATGTTCTAGGTGCATATATATATATATATATATATATAAGAAAAATTACATTTAAAGATATTTCTGTGCTTTAGTGCTCTGAGGCTACCATTCCTTCACCAGAGGGAAAACGAACAAGTACTCCGTCTGGTGACACCAACTAGCAATTGTGACAGTAATAAGTGCTAATATTATCAATGGTTGCAAAGTTTAAATATTTGATAATAGCTAATACCTTGCCTCAACACACACACCCAGTTTCATACTACACACAAAAAATTTTCTTCTAATTTCAATTATTTTACCCTTAATAATAACCATAGAAACCGTTATATTGACCTCAACAAATAAAATATTTGATTAATAAATTCCTTAAATATCTTTCTATTTTTCTTTTTGTCCTCCGTATTATTCACTTTTAAAAATCTATTTTGTTTATTAAGCAATTATTTTGAATTTAAACTGAAAAAAACTTGATTTATTTCCATTAGAATAATATCTCTTAATATTTAATGAAAAGTTATACCAAGGTAAAAATTCGAATTAGAACACAAAGCAATGCTTCATTGCACTAGTTTTTTTTATCGTAAAAATGTTGCGCTCGTTGATTTTCATTTAAAAATTATACACGTTTCTTTAAAGAACATTTGCTCTCTGAAATAATTGATAACCAAATTCAAAATTATCATGTTTTTTTATAATTTCATTTGGAGGATGAACGTTCTAAGCTTCTTTATCTCAAAGCTCGACATTTTTGTCAGTAAGACCAGAATAATGCTTCGTACAGCATAAAACAACTAACTTAACAAATTGAAATCTTTACCTAAACTATAAATAATGTTTAAAAAAAAAGGCAATAGCAACAAGCATTTAGATTTTTAGTGTATATTACTAATAAAACTATTAAGCTTACTTTTAAAACCAAATCAATAATAATGACGAGTTTTAAACTGAGTGACTATTTTACTGTTTATTCATTTAATACATATTTGAAGATCATTTTATAACGAATAACTTTTTATACATCAGGATGCACAACTTCCGTGTACATATGATTCTCTTCTTTTTAAAACTCTGCTTGATATACCTATTGATATCTTGACATATATCACATACAAATTTGTATTTTTATTACAGTAACAATAGAGGAGGAAGGATTTATATCAACATTCTATTTTATTAGTAATGCTTATTACTTAAAAAGTAACCACAGATTCATACATATATCTTATCATAAATGAGAAGTCTGTGTCTGCATTTCTGCAATCAAGCATTCAAAACTCCATGCGTATTTATAAGTTGACCAACCGTCCTTCTTTTTGGGAGTGCAGTCCTTCTTTCATAGGTTATCTCCTTCCTCTAAAAGTGTCCTCCTTTTCAATATTTTAAAACTAATTTGTTACGTTCTGTACTCAGAGATGCCAGCCAAACTGTTACATGTCATGTGCCGATACAATATGGATTACCTGAAATATAATGTATTTTGTTCTCCGGGAGTACAGTCCGTCTTTCAGAGTTTATGTTCTCCTTCGAAAAGTGTCCTCCTTTTTCAATTTTTTAAAATTACTCCGTTAATCTCTGAATTGTCACTCGTTATGTGCAGATACAGTATGCATTATCGGGAATATAATGTATTTTGGCCTCCTTTTGAGAGTACAGTCCTTCTTTCATAGTTTATGTTCTTCCTCAAAAAGTGTCTTCCTACTTGTCCTACTTTTCAATATTTTAAAATTAATCTGTTAATCTCTGTACTCAGAGATTCCAGACCGAACTATTACGCGTCATGTGCCGCAATAGTATGAATTATAGAAGATATTAATGTATTTTGTGTACATATATAATCAAGCATCAATTTTCCACAAAACCATACAAAAGACTAATGATGAACAGAAGTAGGTCTATTTTGTGAATGATTTTGCACTTCAATATAAATCGCGATTTTAAGAAAAGTTTATTCCTTTAATATTAAAAGGTGAAAATTGTCAATCTTTAGAAGAATCAAATCCGGACTAATCGGGAAAGTTTACCAAAGAAGTGCAGAATTTTTACCAGACATGTTTCCAATATGTCGAAGAATGGTCTGTTTTCAATGGATTATTTTGAGTTCATTTCAAGCAAATTTGGCAGATATAGAAAGTGCTGAGTGTTTACTAAAAGAGAAAATGCCAGATACTAAAACCGGCGACAATTGGCTGCTTGAAGAAATTAGAAGACAGAATGCAGATTTCAATTCTGAAAAATTGGAACAATGGGAAAATCAGCATGTTAAAATTGAAATTGAAATATTCATCATTTCAAAAATGAATACATTCAATTTGAAAATTTAGTTATTCTTGTTGAATTTTTCCTGCGCTGCCATGGAACTAATGGAGCACATTTGAAAGAGCTTTTTCAATTGGTAATGATTTTTGGACAAGTAAGAAATCAAGATTGAATGTTGATACTTTAGCTCTGTAGCACTTACCGTAAAGTTCGATTTGAAGGATATCTTTTGCTAAGAAATTTTTAATGTAATAGAAAATGATACATTGACACAAAGAAATTCATTCATTGGAAAAATACTCGTTTAAGGGGACACAGTATGATTCAATTGACCAAAATCAGTCAAAAAATAAAATCTAATTTTTTTAGCCTAAATAACTCTTTATATATTTTTCTATAATCTCACAAAATTTGAAAGCTGTAAAGTTAAAAAAACGCAGAATTATGATAATTTTTGCGTTTGTTTTTATTCACATTCCAATTGCAAATCAAAACTTTAAACTGACTTATATCGGAAAGATAAAATAATTAGTTTTTCTTCATTTATAAAATGCTGTGGCTATTTTTCTTTTGTGCCTAACACTTGGAAATTGTTTTCGCTTGTTGCTAATAGTAAATGGAACAACGGTTGGTATGCATTTTTAAATCAAAGCAATACTTATTTTGTAAGAAATAATAGAATTTAGAAATTACTTATTTTTTAAGGAATTTTCAATAAGCATTCTTAAAAAGAAGTATTGCACAAATACTAATAATGTTATCGCAAAACTCATACTAACTTTGGTTATATATAGTTTGACGTACTTGTAAATCAAATTTCATGCGTGTACTTACATTTTTGTAGGAGGAGTAGCATTTTAAATTCACTTCCCAAATTTCAAGTTCTTTTCTTAGAAAATTATATGGCTAGCCTTTTATGAAATTTTGAGAACGAAATCTGTTTTACTTAGTATACACACATGGGAGGCAACGAAAAAATTTTTAAAAATCCTTAAATTAAAAATTTTGGCTTAAATCGTACCATGTCCCCTCAAGTAAATAAATAAAATGAACGTAAGTGTAATTATAGTGTATTTCGGTTTGAATTAATAAAATGTTTTAAACATTTACGTTGTAATTTTTTCTTAAATTTTTCGTCCTTCTTTTCCTTGTAAAAAAGCTGGTCATTTTATTATTCAGAGATAAGAATACTATATTTTCAGTATTGGAATCAGTAATCAGAAAAAGATGTTTAAACTTCATGAACTTTAAATGTGCAAATTTTGATTTACAGAAATATGTATAAGCGAGAGATACATTCCCAACATTAAGAAATATTAGAATATTATTTTACTGCAAATCAAAAATAAATTCTTATTCAAGTTCTTTGGCTTGTAAGATATGATAGTTTTGCTCAGCCATAATGTTGAAGTATAACGCGTTTTGTTATTTCAGTATTAAAAGTAACAAATTTTTGATGTCCAATATGTCTTACATTATTAACTACTTTTTAATATAAAAAATGGATATTAATCAATAATTCTAACTTTTTTTAAATCATGAAATCCTACTGACAGCTATGCCATGAAAGCAATAAAAAGTTTTTAAAACAGTAATAGAGCCTTTGAAAATAGATGGAGGTTGTAGGAGGAGGGACCATACTGTAGTTGCACACGCCTTTCTGTACCTCCCAGTGTTGTGCGTGAAGCAATTTGGTGTGCAATCTTTGGCTTGACTAATGGAATTAGAATGACTTGGAATTTGATCCATCACAATTACGGTTTAATACGTTCAACATGAAAACGCTTAAGAGGAAATTCCGGTTAACACAAAATAGTACAACGTTCCCAACAATCTACAATGTATTTTCATGCATTTTTTACACTTAACACGAAACAAAATTTGTTTAACACGAAAAGATTTCCCTTCTGGGAATGAACAAAATACAGAAAACACCAGACACTTGATGAAATGTTTGAAAAAATTTCTTTACTATTATAAGGAGCTTTACTTTTGTAAGCCCTACTGTATCATTGGAAGAATTCATTGCAGTACATGATGATAATGTATGGGCAGCCCCCATTGTGGCAGACAAAGACATTTTGGAATTTGTTCAAAGCTCAAAAAACATCATTGATGTAGATTACGGCGACGAAAAGGAAGTGAATAATCAGCTTCTGTTTCCAAGTCATCCGAAACGAGGAACATCATGACGCACATTCGATTGGTGCAATGAATAAAAAAAATGGATAACATCGGGCAATTTGATGTTAAATAGGACACTGCAATGAAAAATATCAGATTATTTTCCAAAACTAATTAAATGTTTTGTTTTTCGAAACATTTCAAAATTTTGTATTAAATTTCTATAAGTTCTGGTGAATGTTTCTGTATCATTGATTTTTTTAAATATATACATATGTACATATATATGTAAATAAACTTTGAAAAAACTTAATTTTGTTGAATATAAAAAAACTTAATTTTTGTTGAATATATGTTTTTTTGCACTATCCTTCAACACGAAAAATTATTTCAGGTCTCTCAGTTTCGTGTTAAACGAATTTCACTGTAAAATGCATTTTCGTGTCAGCTTCACTTTCACATTTTGGCCATTTCCAATGTACATATGTCATTGCTAGATCTGGAGTAAAGTTACATTTAAAGTTAAAAATTATGAGAAACAAGTAATATAAAAAATTAAGTCAAGTCCTACTTTGAATGGATAAATAGAAAGTATTTTATTAGATTGAAACTTTGAATAATATATTGTTACAAATTTTGAGTAAATAGTGTAAATAATTTGTATTGAAGTGTTTAATGCATTTATATTACTCTATGTTACATTTATTTCATGCAAAATTTGTACTATTCACAAGCAATGCCGCCCCTTACGTTATAATGGCGATTGAATGAGAACTTGGTGAAATCTTGGCGGTAGAGCCAAGTTGGCATCATTTTTGGAGACCAAGTTGGCGAGTTCGGAACCCTCTGGAATCTTCTAGAAAGTAGTAGATCTCTCCACTAGTGTCACGTTCAATGACACGAGAGGTTATATTTCTGGAAGTTTCTATCGCGCCTATAAAAACGATGCTCGCCGATACGGCGAGGAGTCTTGATTAAGCCAGCGAGTAGTGAGGATTGTTTTGACTAGCGATTATCTCGGCTGTGCTTGTGAATAATCTTTACTTACGTGTATTTTTAAACACTGTTATTGTGTTTGATTGCTGTTGAAGGTGTGAAGACCTTCGGATATTTACCCTGTGAATATTGCCGATGAATCCTGTATTGAAAGGATTGGATTTTCGATAATAAATTCGCATCGCTCTTAAAGAACTGATTATTTTTTCTTTGTGATTGTTTTTGCATAAAATCCTCGAACCCTCGGATCTACGTAACAGTTTGGTGTCAGAAGTGGAATTTTATGCCAATAACAAGAGCGATGGATGAGCAACTGAAGGCTCTGTTGGAAGGCATCAATGCCTTGAAAAGCGGCCAAGAAGAGACTAAGGAGAGAATGGAGAATATGCAGAGAAGCCAAGAAGAAACTAAGAATGAGTTAAAGGAGGGAATGCAGAAAGGTCTGGAAGATATGCAGAAAAGTCAAGAAGAGACAAAGAATGAGTTAAGGAATAGAATGGAGAAAGGTCTGGAAAACGTACAGAAATGTCAAGAAGATCTGAGAAATCCTTTAGAAAAGGAAATAGATAGCGTGGAAGAAACAAATTGCATTGAAAGTTGAAGAAAAGATTGCAATAGTTGAAGAAAGGGTTGCAGTAGTTGAAGAGAAGATAGAGAAGAAAGTAGAACAAGTTGAAGAAAGAATTAGGGAACAAGTTGAAGAAAAATATGAAGAATTGGCTGGAAATTTTAGACTTATATCACAGCGAGTAGAAGATCTTGAAAATAAGCTTCTAGTTTCTGGAAATAAGAACAAAAGCAAGATTTTGCCTTCCTCTCTAGTACCTGTGTCAACCTCTCCAGTGCCTGTGACTACCTCAACAGTGTCAGTGAAACTATCGACCTATATGACAGAAAAACAAACTGGGAGGTGTACAAGATTCAATTTTTTATCATTTCTGAAGCCAATCGATGGACTAAAGAGGTCAAAGTATGTCAGCTAGTAGCATTCCTTAAAGGAGAAGCTGCTGAATTTGAACTCCCTTTATAATGCTCTGAATCTTTGATTCGGCCAAAAATTCTCCAAAGACTTGCCCACCTGCAGGTGAAAACAAGACATCAGAAACCCGAAGAAAGTTTGCAGGAGTATGCCTTTAAAATGCAAAAGCTCACCACCTTAGCCTTTTCAGATTTCTCCGCAAATGTGCGAGAAATGATTTCTTTCGAGTATTTCGTGGACGGGCTCAAGGATGAAGAAATCCAGATGGCTGTAAGAATGGCAGATTTCAAAGATCTTAAATCTGCACTGTTATATGCCCCGAAAGTTGAGGCCGCCACTCAAGCCAGTTGCATAGACCACCATTCCATCTAGAGTGACGAAAGATGAGCACTGTGAATCTCGATGTATAAAGGAAATTGAGAAATTGATAGAGGAAATGCAAGCTTTAATAGCTCAACGTCAGAGCCGGAGGAGACGTAGCATCACGTGCTGGGGTGTGGTGAATCAGGGCATCTCAGAAGTAACTACCCCCAAAACAATAAGGAAGATCGCAGCACCAAGTGCTGGGGGTGCGGTGGAGCAGGAAACCAAAGAAATAAGTGCCCTGGAGTAAATCAGAAAGATCCACCCCGTGCAAATGCTATCGAGTCAAAGAATATGTGTAGTCACAAAAAAGGATCTGCAGATGGAAATATTGTAGCCCCTTCGAGAAGATCCTGCCCGGAGAACTGTAAATACTGCTCAAGAATCGAAAAGAAATTTGGCGTAATAGATCCAATAGTCCGCCAAGTTACAATACCATCAAAATCGGCATTGAACCCGTAGAGTAATGAGAGCGTCCGTAAAGATCAACTGGCTGATCCCGAGATAAAACAATCATAGAATTCAAAGAGTCGTCGGATGAAAAGCCCAGCTGGCAAGACATCGCCCCTTTCAATCCTATAACGAAGCTTTACTGGGCTCTTTGGGACTCTTTCCATCTGAGGAACGGCGTTTTATATCGAAAATGGGAGTCTGACGATGGAAAAACATTCAGGTGGCAATTAAAACTCCCAGAGACAAGAGTTTCAACAGTCTTTAAAGAACTCCATGGCAGTCCAACTGGAGGTCATTTCGGTGTTATGAAGACTTTACAAAAAGTTCGTGCGTGCTTCTACTGGAACAATGTGCGGAGTGACGTCGAAAAGTGTTGTTGCACATGTGATCCCTGTGCTGCACGCAAAGGTCCCAGAAAACGCACTAGAGGAAGACTGCAGCTGTATAATGTGGGAGCGGCTTTCGAACGAATAGCTTTTGACATCCTAGGTCCGCTTCTGAGATCGTCAGATGACAACAACAACATCCTGGTTGTCATGGATTACTTCACTAAGTGGCCTGAAGCCTATCCTATTCCCGACCAAGAGGCCTCAACTGTTGCAGAGGTTTTAGTTCAACACTGGATCTCACGATTTGGGGTCCCTCTACAACTGCAAACCGATCAAGGGAGAAATAACCATCGACAAAACCAGAACAACAGCTTTTGCGTAAAGAGGTTCAATCAAATTATCCTGAACAGCCTCTCTCTCCTGGTATCCAATAATCAACAGGACTGGGACAAGAAGTTGCCATTTTTCCTGCTTGCCTACAGGAGTGCCGTTCATAAAACCACCGGCTATTCCCCATCCCAGATGCTCTTTGGACGTGATCTTCGTCTGCCTGCAGATCTTCTGTTTAGCCGGCCACCAGATGCACCCTTGGCGCCTGATGAGTATATCGAGAAACTCCAGGCACAGATGGCGGAAATGCATCATCTGGCTAGGGAAAGAATCGGCATGGCTTCCGAGAAGATGAAGACCCGATACGACGCAAGAGCAACAGGACACGACTTACACGAAAGCGACAAAGTGCGGTTATGGAATCCGAAACGTCACAAAGAACTTTCTCCGAAGCTGCAGACCAACTGGGAAGGTCCTTACACAGTCCTAAAAAGACTGAATGACGTTGTGGTGCGGTTACAGAAATCACCACACTCCACAAACCGAAGGTAATACATTACAATAGGCTAGCCTCTTATCTTGGCCAAGATTAATAAGATCCTTTAGTTCAGACCATGGTCATTAATTATTTTGTAAATGTAAATTATTTCTCTCTTTTCTAATTCCTTAGTTTTATTTTAATATTGGAATTTATGTTTACATCTCTTCGTGTGCTTTTAATTTTTTGTATTGTATATGCTGTGGAATACATTTGTAACTTTATATGTGATTATTATGTGAGTAGTTTGCCAGTAAATAGATGCCTCTTATTCAAGGATTGTACTGCCCGGGACGTGCAGTCTTTGAGGAGGGAGCAGTGTTACGAATTTTGTATAAATAGTGTAAAAAATTTGTATTTGAGTGTTTAATGCATTTATATTACTCTATGTTACATTTATTTCATGTAAAATTTGTACTATTCACAAGCAATGCCGCCCTTTACGTTATAATGGCGATTGAATGAGAACTTGGTGAATTCTTGGCGGTAGAGCCAAGTTGGCATCATTTTTGGAGACCAAGTTGGTGAGTTCGGAACCCTCTGGAATCTTCTAGAAAGTAGTAGATCTCTCCACTAGTGTCACGTTCAATGACACGAGAGGTTATATTTTTGGAAGTTTCTGTCGCACATATAAAAAGGATGCTCGCCCCGGTACGGCAGAGAGTCTTAATTAAGCCAGTGAGTAGTGAACTTTGTTTTGACTAGCGATTATCTCGGCTGTGCTTGTGAATAATCTTTACTTACGTGTATTTTTAAACACTGTTATTGTGTTTGATTGCTGTTGAAGGTGTGAAGACCTTCGGATATTTACCCTGTGAATATTGCTGATGAATCCTGTATTGAAAAGATTGGATTTTCGATAATAAATTCGCATCGCTCTTAAAGAACTGATTATTTTTTTCTCTGTGATTGTTTTTGCATAAAATCCTCGAACCCTCGGATCTACGTAACAATATATATAGGGAGAGGTTGAACTAATAGTAGGAATTGAAAAAAGTGCATGATTTTTCTGTATTCATGCAACAATCAAAACCAGTGAAAAACTGGTTTTCATAGCCAACTGTTGTCATTGTTTTAACAGTTACATTGTTACAACTATAGAGACGAATCTAAGATGGCGTCAGAAACCGGCTAAAATGAAACCAACATGGCTGTATCTGTAATTCTTTGAATAATTAGTTTTAGTCAATTAATTTTAATTAATTATAATTCAATTATCGTATTTTTAACCAAAATAATAGTGTATAAAAAATTTTAGCTCAAAAACGAGCGCTTTAAAATGCGAGAAAAAAAAACTTTTCAAGTTTTGACACAAACAGCCAAAAGGGCTGCTAAGTCGCCAAAAATAATGCCAAAGTGGTTGTATTTATAATTCTTTGAATAATTAGATTTAATCAATTAATTTTTATTATTTATAATTAAATTATTGTATTGCCATCCAAAATAATCATGTATATAAAGTTTCAGCTCAATTGAGCGCTTTAAAATGTATTTTATTAACGATTGAAAATTCCACCAAGATAAATAAATAAATAGAGAGTGAGAGCTAAAATAGTAGGAATTGAAAAATATCTTAAAAGTTTGAAACCGAGTTGCGCTCGCATTGGCCTCTGTTAGTGATTCCGAGAGCTTTTCAAACCACTTTCGTATCTTGAATGTATGCCGATTTACAAAGTTATCAAAGCTCGGCGTGTATCTTAATGCAATATGCTTGTCCCATTATTGTATTTCTTTGTTTCTAAAATTAGGGAACGAAATTTTAAACAAATCAATTTCCATATAAATTTTCACACCCTAGGAATAAATGCAAGTAATTTATGAATGCCTAATTGCTAACTTAATTCAGCGACAAAAAAAGGGAGAAAGAGAGCCAGCAATCATTTGGGAAGTGAGATTCCGAAACAAATACGTCTTCAAAAATATGAAAACTGCCCATAATAAATACATTGTCGCGTATTGTGTGCGTATTCACAATTCAAATGGATTAAATTTTCATGTGACGTCATAGTCACATGATAACTGAGCCACGTGTTTTCAGCCAATCAGTTCATAAAGTAATGCGACGTCATAATTACATCATAAACATAATCACGCGTTTCCAGCCAATTAGTGCATGTGCTTCTTTTCTTAGCGCATTCTTTTAAAAAGTACATATTTGTCAACGGTATAATAATGCACATAATTAAGCAAAATGCACTTAATTTGAAAGAGTTCGTATAATGTAAGTTTTTTTTTTAATTTCGAAAACTTTTTGAAGAATTTTAACACGTGAACTCTTTACCGAATCATCAAATTTTAAATGTTATCTAAACTTTACAAGTTTAACAACTAGTACGTCAGTTTTTAATCAATGGGAAACACATGATTGCTGTTATCATGTGACCATGATGAATTTAGTCCATACCAGTCATTATTTTCAGTTTTTAAATATTTATTACCACGAGACGTTACGACAACATTACAAATGTATAATACTGTTGTAATTTTTAGTATTTTAAAAAATTAACATTTCGAGACATAAAACCTTTTGTCAAAGCACCATAAACCTTTTTGTTTCTAAAAACACAGTAAAATTTCTATACACTAGGTGTCATTATACTGTCATTTGACATTAGGGGACATTATATTGTTTTCAAAAACAATGTCAAGCAAAACAATTTCTCCATGAATAATAATTTTTATTAATAAAATTATTTTAACCAGATAATTAGATGTTTTTTATTTGATATATTTTTAACACAGCAACCCTCCACATTAAAATTCACCTGTTGGTTCAAAGCATATCAATCATTCATTTGTGCTTTATCAAAAAATACATTTTGTGAAGAAAAAAATTATAAAGCACTTTTTCCTATATCAAAGCCTTTTTGTGCACGGTAATAAAATTTAAGTAAACTGAAATGCATGACAAAGACCGGTTTTATTTCAAGAAAGTCCTCTCACATTTCTCAGTGAATTTTCTCTATTTTTTCTTTAAATTCATATGTTTATGTTACTCTTATGTAATTCAACGAAAAAAAGTTAAGAGCCAAGAACCTTTTATTTTTGGATAGTCTATAATCAGATCCAAACTTTATAACTTTCGAAACTTATTTAGAGTTCTAACAAAGGGGAGACTCACAAAGGGGCTTTTGTATTTTTAACCAATAATTAACCATTTAGAGTCGTAATTCAAGTTTACACAATTTATGTTTCAAAATTTTTTCTAATTTTTCAATGTAACTTGATTAAACTCAATAAAAATATATAAAGTTGTATTACCTTTTGTGAAACATTGTTAAGGGGAGTTGGAAAGCTAAAATCTTATTTTTTTGACAATTTGATATTTTTACATTTTCAAATTGTATAGATTTTAACCTTTTTAAAAATACCTTGCTTTAACCTCTAGGGTATTTAGAAGCCTTTAAAACGTATTTTCAAATAATCGTTGAATTTGCGCCACGCCCATTTTAATGGCGAAAATTGTAAACAAATTATTTTGTTTTTGCTTAAAAGTGTAACGACTGATATAAACCAAAACATGTATCTTTTATTTTAAAAAAATTGAGCCTTTTATTTTTTATTTTCCTAGCCAATTAGAAGTATCACTGTATACATTAAAATCAATTTATCTCAAAATGTAAATTTTAATGTGCGATGTACCTTTTCTGAGAAACTACTGTTCACAGGTATGTAAATTTTTTATGAATTATTTATAATGATGTCTAATATATACTAAAATGAGCTTTTTGTTAAAAAAAAACTCAAAAATTTAATTTTTACAAACTTTTTAAGTAAAAAATGGGTCAAATTTCGCAATGTTTGATAAAATATTTCATAATTTATTAAAAAATCCAAAATTAGCTAAAAGCTCATTTTAGTATAATGAGAGAGGTGTACTTTAATAGCATGAAAAATTTCAAGCATGTACATAAAACAGATTTTGAGAAAAGGAACATCGAAAACAGTCAATTTAACATTGCCAGTATAGAGAGAGAGAGAGGTTTCCAAATCCCCTTAATAAAAATAGACTAATATCTTAACATGCCAAAAAATATTTTTAATATTTTGAGTCTCCTTTAATATTTCGAAAAATTAGTTCTTTGTCTAGCTAGATTTTTTTCTTACCGGAAATTACTTAATAATTTTCCTCTCAAAAGAAAAATCAACAAAATTCTCTGGAGAATATTAGTGGCTAAATTTAAAATTCGCTGCTTCTGAAACGTGATCCGTTGTACGCTGAAAGCCAATAGTATTAATGGGACACTTTTTTTAAAGTTTTAAATCAACTTAGTTGACCGCAACAAAGAATAAAATATTAATAAAATTTTTGACAGACTAAGCCCGAACTATATACTCAATATATTTTTCAAAATACGTATTTATTTTTCGTTTTTCTGAAACTAAAAAATTGAGCATTGATTTCATTAGTGTCATTCATGTTAAAATAAGCCCTTTAAATCCTAAGTTTGAAAATTCCTCAGAATCAATTGGTTCTTTAGCTGTGCGCATCCTAAAAAAATTGGTTTTTTTTTTTAAAATATACCAATTTATAAATGAGTTTATTCACTTGTTTAACCTGTAGGATCACATATAAGTTTAAAAGTGGGGTTTGGATTTCTACAGCCATAATTTTACATGCAATTTTTAATTATTAGCTTTAATCACCAATTAATAAAAAAAAGAATTTATTTCTGTCATTGTTATTAATTTAAGAACCGTTTTCCCCGACGGACTGCAAATTGGCAACTAAGCCTTTGCAGACCAAATATGAGAGCCATTTAATGGTGACCCCATCTAGTGGTGGCTTTCGCTTTTAAATTCTGATGCTTGAATAAAATATTATATAGAATCTCTGAGACAAAGTATTTTTGTTTTACGCTCATATTGAATTAAACAATAATCTAGTTTTAATCTAAAAACCTTACTTTTTGTAGTACACTAGTTCCGTATTCTCTTTCCTATTTCTTCACTAGTTCCGCATTTTCTTTCCTAGTTCTTCACTAATTCCGTATTTTCTTTCCTTGTTCCGCACATACTTTTTCCATTCTAAGAATGGCTCCATGATATTTCATAAAGCTGCGTTAAGAAACGGTTTTTGAAGCAAAATTAAAGAACGCCATTCAAACATAAAAATTAATTATAGTATAAGTTATTAATTGTGTATAAAAACAATGAAATGCAATCATTATCAAATTATATTATAATGCAAAAAATAAAGCCCCCAAAATTTAATGTTTCTTTGATCTAAATAAAAGTTCCTTAGAAAAAATAGATTATCAAATCAATAATATATTATAGAGCATATAATTATATAAAAGGAAAAGTTGATAGTATATTAAAAGTGTCATATATAGAAAGTATGTTTCAATGTTATTAAAGTAATATTTATGTAAAGTATCAAAAAAAAACTTTTAAAAATTAATTTTATAACTATTAAAGTTAGTGTATTTTTTTTATTTTAATTCTCAGTAATAGATGAAGTTTTTATGAGAAATTTCGGAATTCACAGAACACGCCTATGTACGAATGACTAATGTGTGCAAGAATATATCAAATACTAAATACCGTATTTATTCGAATCTAAGTAGCCATTGATTCTAAGCAACCCTCCCCCAAATTCTCAATAAGTTTTTGTGGAAATAGAAAAAATAGTGTAAAATAGTTTATCCATATCCAATTTCACAAAATTAAAATAGATTTTAAATTAGAACTAATAGGAAGTGAATAATTAGTTATTTTATCAGTATTATAAACTTTTAAATAAACATACATGGAAATGTAATTGCTCTAATTGCCCCAACGACTGTTTTAATTCGATTCTAAGCCGCACCCAATTTTTAATATTTTCAGCATGTCGCCCAACCAGTACAGTGGTTAGCGACGCTGACTGCTGTGCCGTGGGGACTGGGTTCGAATCCCGGAGAAGACACGGATGTTTGTAAATGTATAGTGCCTGCGCGGGATGGGGGTACTCTAAATAGCCGTCGAGCCGCAAGTCTTCTCGTGAGGTTGGTGGAAGGGGAAGAGAGGTGGGAGTCCTCTGACCACCCCCAGAGTGTTCTCCCTCTAAATTGGGGCGGAATCGATCCAAATCGTACTGTCGCCTGTATGGTGCTCAAAGCTACGGCTAACGACAGGCGTGATGAATTTTGCCATGATGAATTTCGTGGGCCTCGATATGACCTTTGCCGATCCGGTGGCATTGGTAACAACAACAATATTTTCAACATTGTAAAAAAAGTGCAGCTTAGATTCAACTAAATACGGGATTAAAATGCGCAAGGTATCCGAAATTTAACACCGAGTTTCATTCAACTAAAAGTTCTTCAATTGTATTCAAGTATTTCAACAATATCTTCATTCGAACGAGCTGTAATAGCAGCGGCAGATTAGTGGTCATGGTCGCGGACTCGTAGCTGGAGTGTCTTGAGTTCGAGCTTGGAAACACTGAAGACCCGTTATTCACGTAAAATATATCGAAGCTAAACTTTTTCCCGTTGATGTGGTGCAAAAATAAAGAGAGGTTGTGCCAGCTCAGGTGTCGTCTTCGTCACTTGACCATGGATCAAAATTACGAGGTCCGTCACCCATAGCTCTCGAGCAGCTTTATTATGCGACGCAAATGTAACTCTCACTCACTCAAAAGAGTTATAAAAATTTCACACAGACACAAAAAATTTCAATCAATATAAGTTTAAATATTGTACATAACTGAAAAATATTTTGTATGTACTCCATTGCATGTACTAAAAACAAAATACAATCTGAACTGCATCATGAATGAAACTGCATCATGTAAAAATTGTAATGGTTATTTGCTTTGCTTTTGTCGAAAGTCGAGAAAAAATTATGTAACTTTTTTTTTTCTTTTTTTTTTCAAATAGAAAAGAGAAAATGCGGCGGGAGAGAAAATGTAGAAAGATTTTCATAAAAAAAAACATTATATCCTCTATTTTCCAAGCATATTCTCCAATATAAGCCTTTCAAATATTTCCAGACATATATTTTATTTTGTTTTAAAATTATTTATAATGTAAAGAATATATTTGGTGCTCAATAAAATAAAACACATTTCTACTATAAAAATTTGATTTTATATTTTTTAATGCTTTTAAATCTTTAAACAGTATTTTTAAAAAAATATAGTCGCTAAATTAATTTGTTTACTGCGAATATTTTCACTGTTAATGTTGTTATACCTTTATAAATTTTGTGAAAAAGGGTGCCCTACACTCGTGGGGTTTTTGAGTGTTTCTTAACGTCACATTTCAAGCA
Organism: Trichonephila clavipes; assembly: GCA_019973935.1. Lineage (NCBI taxonomy): Eukaryota > Metazoa > Arthropoda > Arachnida > Araneae > Nephilidae > Trichonephila > Trichonephila clavipes. The sequence continues at coordinate 15,627 of BMAU01016661.1, forward strand.
ACGCAAGGACTATAGGGGCGATGGACTTCATAACTCTGAACCGCTGTTAAGTGACGAGGACGACATCTGAACCGGCACTTCACTCTCATTTAACATGATCCCCTCTACACGACAGGTTTACCGTGGCACCAGAACTCGAACCTGCGATTCGAAGACAATGGCCACGAGTTCGTGACCATGACCACTAGGCTACCACAACCCCGCATTTTACGATCAGATGAATAACGATAACAACTCTAGTAAGGAAAGATCATAATAGTCAAAAAAGGGAGTCCTTCTGTTGGCTTTTTTCTTTTATATACAGTGAAAATCGTTTAACACGAAACTTATATTATTTCGTGTTAAAAGATATTACAAAAAGAAACATGCATTCAACAAAATTAAGTTTATTAGAGTGTATTTTATTTACATAGATATGTATCTATGCATGCATTTATTAAAATCAATGAAATAAAAACATTCACAAGAACTTAATGAAACTGAATACAAAATTTAGCAATTCAAAAAATGTTCCAAGTTTCCGTTTTTGTTCTCTGTTTTTGATCAACAGCTTTAAGAAGTTCCATCTTCATTTTAAGCGAAATAGCAGTAATAGTCGCATAAGAAGAAACATGCAATACATAAAAGTAACTTTTTAGGACAATTTCTACTTAGATCAACAAAGAAAACATTTATTTTAGCGACGTTTTATTAAATAATTACAATTAATATAAATATGTATATACATATGACAGAATCACAACATTAAGTGGTCATTAATTTTTATTAATTGTCATTAAAGTATCGTATTGTCTCCCAAAACAATCGTGTATATAAAATTACAGTTCAACTGAATGCTTCAAAACGTAAGAAAAAAACCTTTTAAAGTTTTGACACAAGTCGCCAAAAATGATGCCAACGTGGCTGCATTTGTAATTCTTTAAATAATTAGTTTTAATAAATTAATTTTTATTAATTATAATTAAATTACTGCATTGTCATCTAAGATAATCATATATATAAAATTTCAGCTTAATTGAGCGCTTTAAATTGTATTTTATTAATGATTGAAAACTCCACCAAGATAAATAGATTAATATAGAGAGAATTAGAGCTAATAGTAGGGATTGTGAAAAGAAAACCCAAAACTCACTGATATCTACTCACACTGCGATGTACTCGTCACTGAATTCCAAAACCAACTGATAAGAGATGAGATGTTTTTGTGTGACGTATGTAGGGATGGAGGGTGAAAATAGCTTAATAAACAAAATTGGCTCGTATCACAGGCTATTCCGAGGGTATTTCAAAGCCAAGTTAGCCTTCTTTTCAACGAAACATGTAAGACCTCCTCTCTTTCATTTCATACCCTTCTTAAATCTCGCCTTCGTGGCTGGTGTTTTCAGCATTTTGTTCATTCCCAGAAGGGTAATCTTTTAGTGTTAAGACAGTGTTTCTCAAAATGTGGTGCACCGTCCCCCTCTGGGCGCGATAAACCTACGAAGGGGGCGCGAGCATATCGAAAATCAAAGATTAAAAAAACTTATTTACTGGAATGAAGTAAAACAAAATACTTTCTGACATAATAAAAATATACACATTTACACTGATATAATTCATATATATCATCCGCGATATTACGTCATCAAAAAAAGCTTCTACTTCAAAACCTCATTTATTTTAGCTATATTTGATACAAAAACCAAATAAAAAACATTTTATTTGATTTGCTGTAATCCCATGATGAGAGATTATTTTATTACGTTTTCTTTTCAAATCTAAAATACTACTCTTTTAGAGAAAAAAGAAGACCCAGACCCATAATCAAAAAAATTTTAGGAAGGTAAAAAATTCATCACTTACATTATTGAAATATTGTACATCAGCTGCAGGCAGCAGAATGTATTTGCTGCGGTTTGATCTTCAAATTTACTTGTACGGTTAGTTACGTTCCTGCTCTTATGTATTTGTTTTTTCATTTAGGGAAGTTGTGAATAAACTTTTCTGCTGCGCTTTTGTCCTTGTAAAATACTTTTTATGATTTTGGAAAAGCACAGAGAGCACTTTGAAGGATTACTAGGCCAAGATTTATTTTTAAGAGTATTTCCAAACATATAAAGCATAATGAAAAACGTTTTACACAATTTTTTAGAACATCCATATTGTAATAAATACTCTTTAAATCCGGGAGTGGTCACGCCCAGCACAGAGTGCATGAAATTGGTAATTCTGGCGAAACTGTTTAATTGTTACCAATGGCTCTGACACAAACCTCCTGTTTGACAGTCTTAACGTGAACAAAAATATATTTGTTGCATATTTCTCTCTTTTTTGGGAGTGACAAACGTTTTCTTACAATCTTAAGGTACTTCTTTTGACTGAGTTCCCGGTGCGATCACTTTTTTTCCAAAATATTTTCTGTCTGTGTTCATGCTACCCCCCATGAATAACTTAGTCATTTTGATTGCCATATTGTACAACTTATTGTGGCTTGGTAAAGGAGCATGATGAGCAGGTAAATGTTTGGTAAATGATATCAGAATATATATATAAAGAAATGGGCATCTTTGATCTCTATTGAAAGAAGAGTTAAAACTGAAAAAAAGGGATAAACCTGCTGAAATAATGCCCATAAAAGTAAATTTAAGAAAAGTGATGAACATGAAACGAAAGAAATATTTTCAAATGCTACAAAAAGAGTTCCATGAACTAAAATATGAAGCCATAATTATCAAAAGACACACTTTGCTTTGTCAAAAATACACAAGCAAGCAAAAGTTCAACATGCTATTTGTCGACCATTAAAGGACAGTAAAATTACAATAACTTGAACAAAATATGACGGTTTTGCCTGCAAATAATATTCCTGTAATGTTTGCGAAAGTTTGTCTGTGATTTGTGTCTTTTTTAAGGTCATTTAGTTCATTCAGATACATTTTAGTTCGGTTTTCTTCGATTTATTCCTAAAATTATCAAAGAAAAATTGAAAAGTCCTTGAAAGTAGGTAAGTATATTTTCTCTTAATTAAACTATTCACTGGAATTTTGCGATTTTTAAAGTGTACTATAAAAATAATTATAAAAAAAATGATTGGGGTGACTTAGTAACCACGCTCGATCATTAGTATCGAGTGCGCACCTGCTCCTGGGTTAAAACATGTTGAAGTCTTTTCGCTTTAAATAATAAAAATAATACAATTATTCTTCATCGGAATCTTATATTATTGTTCATTAGTCAACATTAATTCTAAATACTAATTCTGTGAGGTTTAAAATTACAGTTAGCTTAAAACTAATTATAATTTGAGCAATTATTTAAAAAAAAACCGTTTTACATTTTTGTAAACATTATCGCGCACTTGACTTTACTCTTTTTGCAATTCAGCGATTATATCAATAATGTTTTATTTTCTTATAAATGAACTCGTGCAAAGAGCGCGTATTTCAGCCGGTATACTTTTTATGTATCAGTGCTGCACAGAATATTTTTTATAACTAATTAATTAATACTAAATTAAGAACAAGTTTAATAAGTATTAGCGACTTCCATGGGCTTGTCTTGCAGAGCAATGTTTTTCAAAGGAATGCTTATGATTAGAAATTGACCATCTAAGTTCTTTTCCTATATTTAGCTGACATCTATATTTTGTCTTCTAAGCAGCTACCGCAATTTGCAATATATTCCAATTTAAAAATTAGAGAAAGGAAAAATAGTATAATAATTATCCTATTACTTAATTATTATTTTCTTTTTTTGCTCAAAAGTAACATACAAAATTTAATACTTATGTCATTAATTTGTACGGTTTATAATAAAAATTGTATCTTTAGCATCAAAAAGGGCATTATTATTGCATTTAGTGCATTATTAATGTATAAGGGGGCGCGATAAAAATTGTGATTGAAAAGGGGACGCCAGTATTGGGCTGTGTTAAGGGATAAAAAACATGAAAATACCTAATAGTTTGTCGGGATTGTTGTATTATTTCGTGTTGACCAATATTTCGTCTGAAGCGTTTTCGCGTTAAACGTATTTCACTGTAATTATTTAAAATTGCTTCATTTTACAGTTTTTGAAAGAAATTGGATACATTAGTATTTTAAATTTGTATGATAAAAAAAAGAATATTGAAAAAACACATTTAATTCCTTATAAAAAACGTTTGTTACTGCTAAACAATTGTGTCAACGTCATTTAAATCGCGAGCCTTAAAAATAGTATCCTAAATGTAACTATTCGACAACATCGAACAACTAAAAAATTAGCATAATACAATGTAACAAAATTCAGCATAAGAGAAATAGGTTTTATTTCCTGTTGGGACTTTAGAAAAGCTTTAGTGACGCGAAAGGAAATATCAAGAGCGTCAGTTAATGTTTCCAGAGCTGTATGCAATTAGAAAGAAAACTTTATAAATAGGCATTTACAATATAAATCCTTAGTCTCCCTAGCGTTTCAAGAACCAATTTAATATTCCCTTTCTCTTTTCCCTATTTCCCATTAAAAAAGGAGAAAAGGAATAAAAACAGGGGAGAGGTAAAAAAAAAGATAAGACAATCCGATAAATTCTGGTAAGATTTCCAGCCAATTGTTTCTTCTGTTGGATCAAAAGCGTCGACTAAATACTTACGAATACTGGCATAAAATAAAAGAGAGAGGGAATAAAAAAAGGAAAATATCACAAAAATTCCCTAAGGATCGGAAAGTGAGTGGGAAGAAAATTAGCCATTGGTAGCGAAAATTGAAAACAAAGAGAAATAGGGGAGAAAAAGATAGGGATTTTTTTACTTTTTTTGTTTTTTTATTCGTATAAAGCGAGTTCATTTTTTTTCACTGTCCCCTTTCGTTTTTTGAAAGCTGGCATCCGTCATTAAAGTAGACACTTTTGTTTTTCCCATTTTTCCTGAATCCTGATTTCGGAAGACGGGAAATTCCTCTTTTCGTAATTGAAAAGAAGTCAGTGAAATCTCGAAAATTCCCGTTTTAATGAGATTTTAAGTCGGATTCCCTGCGATTTGAATTTATTCCGACGGATTCCTACTCATTATCTTGAATGAGAGCTGTGCAGAAGGAACTCTAGAGAATACTTCAAATTTGTGTATTTCTTCATGAAAACGCTAGCTTTAACAGAAAAGGATGGATATATATTTGAGAAGTTTCTGAAAAGTATTAAAAATCCTCCCAGCGTTTTCGCATACGAGTAATGTTTTTGAACATTTATTTGACTTTTTGTATTATTTCGCATTTTATTTTAGTCAAATCGCTAAAAATTGTTTTTAATCTAATTAATGAGATATATCCTTCGAGCGTTTTTCGAACAAAACGAAAAGAAAAGCACTTATAAATTATAACCAACTATTTCTTTTCTCTGGAAAAAGATATATCCAATTTAAAGAAGGTGTTGATACTCTTAGCTATTTTTTAAAGAAAACATATTTTTCAAAAAAATGTTTATTACTTAAATAAGTAATAAACATTTATATGTCTCATAATAAACCAATCGTTTTAATTTATGTTTCGCTATATAAAGCAAATAATAAATTGATAAAAATGTAACGAAATACTGTAAAATATTAGTCAGTAATGCCAAATAAATCATTTTAATTGGGATTCAGATGGATAAATTTATTATTTTTTGATAAAAAAAATTCAAACGTATAAAAATAAATTAATATGTAAAGATATTTTTCGAGCTATTTATTAAAGATAATTTCGCTCAGCAATAAAATGCCTATTTATTTTATTCTGTGCATAAATCCTCTAATTCATATATTTTGCGATAATTTATATGCTTAGAAAACATTTATGATGCTTTTGTTACATACAGCATGAGATGTAAAAAAATAATAAACTCTTTTCTAATTATTATGCATTTATTATACTTTACTACAGTTAACTAGATATGTTTAAATGAATATTTTGCCATGCCGTAATCCATATATATTCGGGGGGGGGGAATGTCTCTTAAATATCTTTAAATTAGTGAGGTATCATTACAAACCTTTCAATAATTGATTATGACGTAAGTTTATGTAATTATTCATTTTTTTATTCTTTTTTGCATGCATTAAATTTCCAACAAAGATAATCTTCACTTTAAAACTAATATTATTCTCCGTATTTTTCCCTTTTGCTGGTGCAGGCAATAAAGTCACCAAAAATGATACAACCGATGCCAAACAGAATATTTCCACTGGTAACCATTTACCATCATATTTTCAAAACAAGTCGTGGTATTTTCCATGAGTACCGTCTTTTTCATAATATGTCAAAAAAGGATGAAAAACCAATGAGAAAATATGGTTATTTTTTTATTTTGTATAAGGTAAAACTGTTGTATAAAAATGTGATAGAGAATAGAAATAATACGACTTTATATCTTAAATAGTGTATACCAGGGGTCGGCAACCTGGTACGTGGTACAATTATCAGTGGCACTCAGCACTACTCTGCACATTTGTCGATTTTTGAGGGGATGGAAGTTGATAAATTTGTAACAAACCTTATTTGACAAACATATTTAGAATCATGAACATTTAGGTAATTACGAAAATATCGGAAAGATAACTCTAAAGATTTTACAGCTCTTTTGTAAATGATTGAATGTCATTGCTGGAGAGATTTAATAGTTTGAAGAGAGAAAATTGCTTGTACTCTGCTTTCAGCTTTTGTTTCTACATATCTAAATAAAAAATCTTTCCTCATTTGAAAACAGTTTCGAGTCCGCAGAGAAATTATATAACAACTGAATACTCAGAATCGTGTCAAATTGAAAGCCCCACATTATACCTCTAATTTTGCGATATAAAGATAGAGCGGTGCCAGCATTAGGGCAGGGATGACGAACCATTTGCATTTTAGTTCAAAATAACAAAGTTTAATATGAAGTATTAGATGTATATGAGAAACCAGACGAAGAAAAAATTAGTGAAGAATTCATTTCCGTAACTGATTTTTAATCAAAGAATTTTTAGTGAGATTTTCTCAATTCAAACAATTATAGGAAACATTCAAGTTTGTTATGTAGCCTGTTGTGATTTCATTTGATAAACTGAACTTTTCCCAATTCAATTGGTTAGAAATGGAAGAATTTGAAATGTAACTAATTGATTTCCAGTCTAGTTCAGTATGGATCCAAAAATGTATTGAAACAAGAAAGAAGTTGGAATTCAGTGAAACAGAAAGATTAACAAGAACAGTATAAGTAAGCGAAATTTTGAAAACATGAAATTGAATTTGATTCCAGATACATTTGACTGCTTGAAGAAGCTGGTCCATGCTATTTTAACAATCTTATCTATCTATGCTTACGAGTCATTATTTTCAGAGATGAAAAACATTAAAGACTCGCTTAGAAACTGTGTTTGGCAACTCCAACACACCATGGATTCTGCTAAAAGTAGCATCAGATAATCGCAATATAAGTTATTTGTAATCTAATTTGCAACAACAGAAATCACACCAATGTTATTTTAATTTGAATTATACGTATAACGAAAAGATTTTCTATTAAAAAGTACAAAATATATTTTTTCACAGTAAATAAAGAGTTTTGAATTGTCAGTATTTAGTTTCGTTATTTTCCCCATAATCACAAGTCAAAAATATTTGACGGCACGTCTGTAACTCTGTAAGCATTTTTTTAGAAAAAATGGCACGTTGATCCAAAAAGGTTTGCCATCCCGGCACTAGGGTTTTGAATTAAAATTTTTATTTACCTTTTTATTCAAATCTAACGAAGGAAAATATTTGTATTTTATGTTGTGTATTTCTTAGTTTAATAAATATGTTTAAAAAAACATAATATATGTAAATTTTAGTTTTTTTTTATTTTTGTTGAAGAAATAGTTATATTTTATGCCGTTTATTTTTACGTTAAGAAATATCTTTAAATGATGGAAAAAAATGATAATAAAATTAAAAATCTCTCTATATATATTATTGACCTTTATTCTCTAACTCTGGATGCATTATAGCGGTGATCGAATTATATCAAAAATACCCCACTGAGAGTGGCATGCTAAATCATATTTATAGATTGGCTTGTCACGCCACATCTAAAACTTTGCCAACCCCTGATGTATAAGGTTATATGTACGAATCAACTTCCATGGAAAATGTTTCCAGAAATACATATGTTTTTTCTCAAGTGTTGTATTTTATGATTTTCTTTTTGTTTGAATTTGTAAACTTTTTTTTTTAATTTGTTAAAAAAAGTACTTCATCTTTGCCATCTTTATCACTTGGAATTGAATTAGTAAAGTTGCCTAGTTTTTAATTTCTTCTGCGTCAGTTTCACATCAGTAAATCTAAACATTGCTCCAGGCCAAAGATATGACTTTAAATTCCACTAAACATCAAAACAAGGAGGAATTAGTACATTGATAGCTAGCTCCTTTTTGTTCTAAGTATTTACCTCACATTCTCCATAGACAGAAACGTGATTCGAAATATTGACAATTGTTTTAGAAAAATTACCTTAGAAGAGAAAAAAATAGAGAAGTAATAGCACACTTTTGATCTAATAAAACTTTAAAAATACAGCAAATTAACAGTTGCAATTTTTTTAAAAAAAACTGATTCTTCTGCCAAAGAAAAAATATTTATCATAAATAATTCCTGAGACATGCATCTTCTTTTCCTGCTTAGAAAAGTTTTGAAAAAAAGAGTTCTATGAACTACTTTTCCGTAAATTCTTTCCATCTGAAAACTTTTCAATAATAATAAGCAATATATAGAAAAAGTTTAACTGTAAAATACATTTTTTAGCAATTTACGCATAATAGTCTAAAAATACAGGTAATAAAAGCAAGACCACGTCTTTCTATCGTCAATATGTCTGTCTTTATTTTCCATGAAACCATTGCATATACTGCGCATTATTTCCAAAAATTTTAATAAAATTTCTGCTTAATTTTATTTTATACCTGTTTTACCACACTCCACTGGCATTCTGAAGACTTTTTTTTCAAATATTTTAGTCAAGATCATCTCACAATAACTCAATTGGATTGATGCCAGATGAATGTAATGTGGCTGATCCATTATTTTCGGTTCATCCGGCAACTCCAGCATAGAAAAATGTTTTCCTATGTTATCAGGAAATGCTTTGGATTATTTTCCCACGTTTCAAAAAAAATTTCTGACCAAGAACCAAAGATACAGAAATATGTTTAATGTAGAAGTTTGCCTTTTATGTTTAGTTTTTTCTTATCCATCCAAATTTTCCTGAGCCAGTACAACCTTCTTTGTGTCTTACGTATCGTAGAAATTGAATTATTTTAAATTCATGCAGACAATGGTCAACAACTTGACTTGTAATAGTGGTACTAAATTGATCGAATACCGAAACTGAAATATTTCTGATGCTTTTTGATGAAAATGTATAATTTAACGAATAATTAATAAAAACTCAGAGATGAACAACGACTCCCTCATATAAGAACTCGTATAACGACTAAACATAAACTTACGAACATATAACAACTTAATCTTCATCTTACATTTTTCGAACACCAGATTCAAGGATCAGATATTACACAAACGTTTTAGATGTCTTACTTGGCCTTCGGCCAAATCATGCAGCTAGAATTCAGATTACTAGAATTCAGAAATTAGACTTAGTTTGCTAAAAAAATTAAAAAAATTACTTCGCAGAATAGATATCTTGTTTGGAAAAAGAAAAATTTATAAGCAACAACAAGATAACATGAAATCGAGTTTAACAAAGAGTTCTACCACATAAATTAAAATCACACTTAATCGATGAGTAATCCCAAATAAAACATCCAAATGAACGTACCAATAAATTAGATGAATCCTAAAATGCTAAAAAGAGAGCTCCACTTTAAACCTAAAAAGGGAGAAAATTTACTAGATCTAGACAAAATAACAAGACTTATCTTTTCAATTGTAAGAATGGAAGAAAAATGGTACAAACACACACACACAAAGTAGAGAAAAGAAAATAATTATTGCAAACAATACTACTTTGCAACATGCAAACTGTCACAGCCTCTCATTTCCACCATCAGATAATAAAAAAATTGTCTACGTTATACCAAGAAAATGTTTCTACTTAATAACTTAAGGGGTATTGGAAAGCTAAAATCTGATTTTTTTGACAATTTGAGATTTTTACATTTTCAAATTGTATAGATTTTAACCTTTCTAAAAATACCTTACTTTAACCTCTAGGGTATTTAGAAGCCCTTAAAACGTATTTTTATATAATCGTTGAATTTGGGCCACGCCCATTTTAATGGCGAAAATTGTAAACAAATTACTTTGTTTTTGCTTAAAAGTGTAACGACTGATATAAACTAAAACATGTATCTTTTATTTTAAGTTGAGCCTTTTATTTTTTAATTTCCTAGCCGATTAGAAGTCTCACTGTATACATTAAAATCAATTTATCTCAAAATGTAAATTTTAATGTGCGATGTCCCTCTTCTGAGAAACTACTATTCACAGGTATGTAAATTTTTTATGAATTATTTATAAGGATGTCTAATATATACTAAAATGAGCTTTTGTAAAAACTCAAAAATTTAATTTTTACAAATTTTTAAGTAAAAAATGGGTCAAATTTCGCAATGTTTGATAAAATATTTCATACTTTATTAAAAATTCAAAATTAGCTAAAAGCTCATTTTAGTATAATGAGAGAGGTGTACTTTAATAGTATGAAAAATTTCAAGCATGTACATAAAACAGATTTTGAGAAAAGGTACATCGAAAACAGCCAATTTAACATTGTCAGTAGAGAGAGAGAGAGAGGTTTCCAACACCCCTTAAGTTTCAAAAGAACAAATTCCATAGCTGCTATCAAAGTGAAATTCAATAAAACTGCCTTAAGCATTGATTGACATCATTTGACCATGATTCAAAATTACGAAGCCCTCAAGTAGTTCAATCATGTGACGACGTCACACAGTGACGTTAATATTCCCTCACTCACTACGCATTGATTGAACTAGAAGTTTGATTTGTGAAGATCCTTATACCAAACTTAATGTATCCGACTTGGAAGATGAAAGTATTAAAATATCAAGAATTGGTGAAATTCCGATGTGAAAAATAGACACGAATAAAATACTAAAATATCAAGTTATAAACCATGAAGATGATGCTCTGAGCACAAATGGACATTTAATTGAAATTATCAATTAAAGGAACAGTTATAAATATTTTTCAATTATCTCCAACGCCGTCCATGAAGAAGGAAATTTAGTATATCTGAAGAACATATAGAGATCTCTATAACAGTGACGAACATTAGCAAAAGTCAGTTCCATTAGTTGAGAGGTTTGGTTTTTAGAGTTATGAAGTTTATATTGAACCAGTAAATATTTATAAATAAAGTTAAACTTACGATAAGAATAGAAAATTAAGCTTTAGAATTGATGAGCGTGTTACCACAATGAGAACACAGTTCGAAACTGCTTCAAAATTTTACTCTAAATCAGAGATGGATAACCTTTATGGATCACTGCGCCATTTTGTGTAAAGAAACATTCAATGAGGTATAGACGTGCTTTCAAATAACACTGATTTATAATTATTGGGAAAATAATAAACCTAAATACTAAAAATTCAAAACTCTTTATTCACTACGAAAAAATACATTTTGCACTGTATAGTAGTAAATGTTCTAGTTATACGAGTAATTCATATTATCCCTCTAAAACCCGAATTATTTTTATCTTCAAAAATGTTAAATTATTCTGGTTAATAATACTATATGGACCCCAATGACATTGGGTAAAATAATAAAATAATTCCCTCTCCCCCCTGGAACGTAGACGGTACCCACACGATCGTGCTGTTGGGCGATATCTGTGAAACAGGTCACAAGAAATTTTATAAGTTATACATTTATAGCTTTAAGTTGATAAAAGAAATAATCTTAATTCAATTAAAATTGTTACAAATAAGAAAATTATTGATGTATAATTAACTCTTTTATTAATCCATTATGTATATACTGTAAAAATCTTTTTTTGACAAATATAAATAATCATTGCATTTTTCACAACATGTTTTCGAACAGCTTTCGTAGTTTTCAAATCTGCCCTTGGAAGACCTTGAAATGTTATCAACACACAAAAAATGGGTATGCATGTCAAGCCTTTTATCCTGGAATCGCCAGTATAAAAGCCACGACATGTATAGCAGTTGGATTATAACGCTTCTGTCTTTTTGCGAGTGGAATTACAACACTGTTATCTTCAACATCAGTCAAAATTCTTTTGTTAGGAGGTGGAGAGGCTCATAACGTTTCCACTCTCTCTAAGTTAAATTTTAAGTGATTCATTTTGATTTTTAGAGGAATTTTATTTGATATTGAATCTTGTTTGCACAGAAACTAAGAATTTGCAGCAGAAAAACAATTAAATGAATGGGCTCAAGAGACTTTTATGGTAAAGATTCATCGAAAATTGTCAATCCATTTCAAATATTCCCATGTGTTTCTTCATCGCTGTCATTTGAACTTGATTCTCCTTCCTGTATATGAGATTTATATCGTTTGTTTGCAACATTGTCATCATCCGAGAGATCACTAAGTTCTGATCAAAGTTCAATCTGATTTATTCATCAATTGAAAAATTACTTCTGTGAGAATTCTTTTCTTTTGAGACGCCTGAAAAAGTTTTGGTTAAAAGTTAATACAGTATTTCATGAAGAATAGTAAAATGAATCTCTCAGAAAATTTTACTATTTATAAATATATACATATATATGTTTAAACCACACACCATACTAACTACCACCGGAAAACCCAGACATTTTTTTGGAGGGAAGAGATGGATGTAGATGTCTGTGGAAAGAATAAAATTGCCATACTCCTCAACAAATGTATAAAAAAGCAAATTAATTGCAAGAGAGAGAGAGAGAAAGAGAAAGAGAAAAAGGGACTCATCCATGGTGACCTCCACTAAACTGTGGTATTAATTATGTAACTTTATTTTTCATTATTATGTAGGCTTTCATCAAAATTATTGAAACAGAAAAGAAAATTCGCATGGTAAGTACTTACCTTTACAGCTGCAGGGACTCAAGTAACGCCCAACCCCCACACGATCGCGTGGGTAACGAAATCCCCAGTCCTACAAGCCACATTAATAGAGTATAATTAATATTTTTTTTCTAGTTTACAACTATTTAAACATTAATACAAAAATTTGTATCCAAGCAATTAGAAATATATTGATAATTACCTTTTTACGACAGATAAAAGACGCGTTTTCGCTGTATTGAAAAACAAAAAGCTAGATTTTCCATCTGAAAGTAAAATATGGACAACAACCATCGTCTGTTAATAAAAGGTAACACTTTACATCCTCTGTAAACCGGCTCAATCGTTAGATTCGCGATTTCCTTGCATACGACTATTCCAGAAGCTAAAGCGTATAAAAATATCTAACCCGTACGATCATGCGAGTTGGGTCTGAAAGGGATCTAAGATAACATTAGCATGACTTTTGACGTTGCATATTGAATGGCAAATAACTTATAATAGGAACGTAAGATGTTATTTTTAGTAGAATGCATGCTGAATTGGAGTCATCTGTAAAAAGGTTTTTAAAGGGAAGCTTTTAAGGTATCCGACTACGTTCGGAAACGTGATTTTAAAAAAGCACATAAATGGATAATTTTCATGATATCTAGTGTCAATTAGATTAGAATCTATGCATAAAATTGTTTTAAGGACATTTTGACAAAAAAATTTATTTAAATATAATATTTTGGCAAAATATTAACTCAGAATAATCTTTTTTCCCAAATGTTCTCCTTTTGTGAACAATGGTTCTATTATAATAATATTTTGCCTGTATATAGCTCAGACCTCTCTACAGAGGCTCAACTAGAATTTTTGAAAAATTCACATTATTTTCAGAGTTACCACCCATTGAAATAATAATTGGTGTTTTTTTCTGAAAATGTCTCCCCTTTGTTGTCGTAAAATATGAATAAACCCACTTCTAAGTTATATATTTCAAAATTTCTAGTTGAGCCTCTGTAGAGAGGTCTGAGCTATATATACAGGCAAAATATTATTCTAATCGAAGCATTTTTCACAAAAGTAGAACATTTAGAAAAAAGATTATTCTAAGTTAATTTTTTGCCAAAATATTATATTTAAATATTTTTTCTGTCAAAATGTCCTTAAAACAATTTTATGCATGTATTCTAATCTAAGTGACACTAAATATCATGAAAAATTATCCATTTATGCGGTTTTGCAAAATCACGGTTCCGAACGTAGTCAGATACCTTAATGTTATTCATCTTTGAAAATAATGACTGAAAATAATCATACATAGATGAAAACGTGGTTATAATTGCATGATTCAGCTTGTTCACACAGTTAGAAGTATCTGAAATCGAATTCCATGTTTCCAAACTTTCTGGCATTTTTGCTATACATCAATTCCAACCTTTTCCTTGTTCCAATAAGTTTTTTAATTCATATTAAACTGAAAGCGTATCAAAATCTTCAACCTCCAACCAGTAGAACTGGGACAAAATTAGTTTATCAAATAAAGTCACACAGAGAACACATCATAAACTTGAGCGTATCCGCAAAGTATTTGAACTGAGAACATCTCGCTGAAAATTCCTTGGTTGAATCAATTACGGAAATAAATTATTTTACAACTATTTTCTTCGTCTGGTTTCTCATATCTAAATCTTTGATGATTTGGTTTACTAATACCAAATTAAGTTTGGGAAATACTTGTAACTTCTTGTGATAATATCATAAATGAGAATGCACAGTTTAGCGTCAAAAGCACGAATGTGATCCCTCATGAGGATTACTTCATAGTGAACTTTGTTACTTTGAACTGAACGACAAAGTATTTTAATCGGTTGCGCACCCAAAACATTGTGCCACTGGCTCACCATCCTTGCCCTGAATATTCAGAACCAGATGAAGTCAAAAATTTAATTGCAAGATTCAGCTATGATATAAGGAAAGTTAGCCAACTGAACATATAATACATAAGCGGATTTAAAGAAATATTTGATTAACGGTCGGGAAAATACTTTTATGTATTAATTATAAAGGGTGTTTTTTTAGAGGTATAGAACTTCAAATTGCAATAAAACAACGATGTATTATTCGATTGACATGAATTTTTTTTATTCGAAAGATAATCTTGTGGCATTACATTTTAAATGTGATTTCTGGCATATGACTGCCACGGCTGGCTCGGATGTAGTCCAATCTGGACGTCCAATTTTCGATGACTTTTTCCAACATTTGTGGCCGTATATCGGCAATAACACGGAGAATATTGTTTTCCAAATGGTCAAGCGTTTGTGGCGTATCCGCATAGACCAATGACTTTACATAGCCCCACAGAAAATAGTCTAGTGGTGTTAAATCACAAGATCTTGGAGGCCAATTCACAGGTTCAAAACGTGAAATTAGGCGGTCACCAAACGTGTCTTTCAATAAATCGATTGTGGCACGAGCTGTGTGACATGTTGCGCCGTCTTGTTGGAACCACAGCTCCTGAACATCATGATTGTTCAATTCAGGAATGAAAAAGTTAGTAATCATGGCTCTATACCGATCACCATTGACTGTGACGTTGTGGCCTTCATCGTTTTTGAAGAAGTACGGACCAATGATTCCACCATCCCATAAAGCGCACCAAACAGTCAATTTTTCTGGGTGTAACGGTGTTTCGACATACACTTGTGGATTAGCTTCACTCCAAATGCGGCAGTTTTGTTTGTTGACGTAGCCATTCAACCAGAAGTGCGCTTCATCGCTAAACAAAATTCGCTTATGAAAATCGGGAACAACGGCAATCTCGTTTTGGGCCCATTCGACGAATCTACGCCTTGCTTGATGATCGTTTTGATGAATTGCCAAACCAAACTGAGAATAAATCACTTGACAGCTGTTAAATCGGTCGCCATCTTGGAAAGTAATGCCAACTTATACTTCTATACCTGGAAAAAAACACTCTTTACTTTGAATATTGGCAACGGGCATGTTTTGTTTGTATTTATCAAAGCGTTATCATTTTAAAAGTACCTTTCTTTGTGCGTGTGTATGTGTGTGCGTGTTTTACAGGATTAAAATATGTAGAGTTTGTAAATTTTGCCAAAACTAAACATGATTCCTGAAAATATTTTTAAAAAAACATAATACCATAACCCTATAAAGTAAAATATTTATATGTTCGTTGGAAGCTCTTCAACAATTTAGAGGAAGGTTAAATTAATCTTGGAGAAAAGTCGTTAATCTGTGCAAAGTAGCATAAGAAAGACGCTCAAAACAAGAAAATCATTTATAGGTAAAATTTCTCATAAAAGTACTTCCAAAAGAAATATTAGAAAATATGAAAACTATATAAAAACTTTAAAAGATATGTTTTGAAAAGAAACGAAATGTAAAATCTAAAATAAAAGCGTTCTTATTTGAAAAACACCTAACAAGGCACCCGAAGGATAGATGGAATGTGATGTAATATAGAATAGAATTGAAAGAAAACATATATCAAATCAAAAGCATATTACAAACGTATGCATAAAGAAAATTATTAGAATAGTCATGATCCAAACAGCTTCTTATACATTTTTTAACATTATTAATTTTGCCACTATATTTATTAACCTAATAACTTTTACACGGTAAATAATTAAGAGTAATAATTCTATAAATAGATACGTTAATATTGTTATTCCAGAAAGGAACTTCTTTAATATTAAAATTAAAAGCATCCTTTTTATCAAAAGTATTACTATTTAATTAAATGCATTACAAATTGTATATTATTACAAATATTAAGAATCCCTTGAGATATACAAAAGGTTATACACCTTTCTGTTAATTTATTAATCAATGCAAATTATTTCTTGGTTATTGCTGCGAACTTTACACTTTTAATAAATCAGAAAATAAAAAGGTAGATTAATATTTCTAGATGAGGGGATTATTTTGATATTAATAGTCATACTAAACCTTTTTAATTAATTTAGAGAATAATATTAGAAGTAATTTGATTTGTTTTGTGGAATTCTGTTGTAAAAAAGAGCCAACCCTTTGATAATTCTTATATTCTTTCTCTCTCACACCATTTTATTAAATGCAATCTCATTAAATCTTGTAAAACAATAAATCAAACTAGCTTAAAAAATTGAATTTTATATCTGAACAAAAAAATAAGTTTTAATACGCAAAGAGGTTGTGATATTATAAATCAACTAATAAAAAATACATTTTTAATATTTTTAACTTTAGAAATTCTTTTTTAGAATTATAAGTGGTGATATATATATACAGCTGTTAGTCACCCCTTTTGTTGGGTATTTCATAACGTTGTACGAATATATACTGTGTTTACGAGTTCGAATTAATTGAAAAACATTCTTATAACTCTCACCTCTTGATTTAAAAAGAGCAAAATATTAGATATTTTAAAACTGAAAAAAATTTATCTTTTACGCTCCCGTTAACCCCTCACTCAAAGTGGATTTCCATAAAACCCCTTTTTAATGGATCTTTTTCAATAGAATAAACATGGTTGCCAAATTTGAAGTTTAAATCTAATATTTCAAAAACGGAAATTTCTTTATCAACAAGACTCGTAATCTCTTTTGAGAGTCAATTTCCGTTCGACCCGTACTTAGCGTGTTTCAAATCAACAACAACAACAAAGTAAATTAAAGTTTTAAAAAAAACTAAAAAACACGCTTATATATATATATATATATATATATATATATATATATATTTATATATATATATATATATATATATATATATATATATATATATAGTTAATCGAACTAAGTTGTAACTTATTTTTGTCGCCAAAGCTGAAATTAGTCGCCATATCTGGGAATCGGATCTGAAATTAATCGTCAGATGCGGGATGGGATCTGATAATGGGAAATCTTTAATCCTGATGATCCTGATCAGGACAATGGTATAAAATTATTAAATTATTTTATTGTCATCGGTCCTTTGCAATAGAGAAAAATTTCGAACTAATCTGACTTTTTAAAGTGGATAAAAATGGAGTTCAAAGATTTCGTTACTTACAAGTGAAGTTTAAAAAAGAGTGTTAAAAACATGTAGGTCTAGTACATGGGTGGCCAATCCAACTGAACTTGCGGGCCATTTCGGAAAAACATTACAATCCTCTGTGGGCTATATATATTTATATTAGATTTGGACCCCTTACAAATATTTATTGGAGTGAAAATTTAAAACTGAATGAATTATTATTATTGGTTTATTTTTTTCATGTATACAGACATAGATAATGCAATGATCAAATGATGTCTAATTTATTTAAATAATAAGATATCGATTTCACAAAATTCTTTCTCTCCCACTTCGTTTTTGTACGTCGATCTCAACGCGTGTAATAACACATCGAAATTGATGTTACAAGTTTGAGCGCAATTTATGTTCGTTTTCGAAAAAGCGATTTGCAATTGTATAATTTGAAAAAAGTTATAGGAATTATATAGGAGTGATGCTGCGGGGTATCGCTGAAATGCAATACTGATCAATTCCAAGTATCTATAAAAACAGAAGCAAAGTGATAAAATAGGAAAAATTATGGGATTTATTAGTTACAAAACACTACACTAAAAACAAAAATATTGCACAGAATAATCGTATTTTGTAAAGTTGGGAAGAATCTCGCGGGTCGCAAAATTACTCAAAGTTGTCCACCCCTGAACTAGTAGTTCGAAACCGGGATTTTTTTTATCAATATGGCCCAATAACTCCTTGATCCCTCCCCATTGGAGTCAATTTCAGTGAAATCCGTTCTTAGTGGAACGTTATTCATTTATACATTTAAACTAATTTATTTTTAAGTTTACGTATTGAAAGAATCTTATTTTTTCGATTAATTAACATTTACTATTACATGTACGTATGCTAATAAAATAATAACAAAATACTAATGATTTATAGTATACACAGCATTCTACAAAAAATTCATTATTATTCTATAATTTTAATACATAACCAACTAAACATAAATTTGTTACAAAACAATATGCTTTACCAAAATGAATACACTAAATGATATTTTTAAATTATACACTAAAATAAAGTAATATTCAACTTTAAATTGTTTACAGAAACGTAACAAAATTTTATTACTCATAGTACAGTGTATAGCATGGTACAACGACTATGTAAGGATATACTAAACATTTTATTAAGCTTTAAATATTGCTCAACTTACTATAAAGTTTTCTTTTTACCTAGTCCACGAACTTCTTGGTGTTTTTGTCGAAAAAGGTTGATGAACTCAAATATAATGAATAAATTTTAGAAAGAATTTTAGTACTCAAAATTTTGCACTGAAAAAGCTATAAAAAAACTATATATTCGTATTAAAATGAATCCCTTGTCAATGCACTAGAAATAAATCAAAAATTCAAAACTGTCAAAAATAAAAAGAAAACTCGAAGGAAGAGTATTTATTATTTGTTTGTTTTTTAAATTTTTATTAACTTAATAAAATCTTCCAATATGATTTGTATTACCCTAGTTATGCAACATAAATTGTAAACTTTTATATAAATTTCATTCAATTCTAACAAAAAAAATTGAATGCATTTTTATGAATATAATGTTATTTAATTTTATTTCTATAATGTGTTTTAGATTCATTGATTCAAACAGTTTCATCTCTCCAATACGTTTTTTCATGAGTTCTTTAAATTTAAAGAAGAAAACTGTCGTTTTATTGCTAAAAAAATACATTAAAACAGAATATTCCCTTAATTTTTTAAATATTATACAAAAACTTGATATGAGTAAAAATCGAAGAAAAATGCTGTAAAAAATTGTATACATAAGTTGAGTAAACGTAAACCAAAAAAATAAATATATAAAGCTAAAAATAAAGATCATACCAAGAAAATAAAATTATATTAAAAAGTAATGAATTTTTTTAAGGAAAGATATTATATTAATTTTATATTAAAAATGATTAAATGTATGGAGAAAATAAACTTATATTCCTATTAATAGTATTTTCGATATACACATTAATACAATTCTAAGACATACAAAATTTTACAACTGTAAAAAGATGCGAAATTTAGATTTATTGTATTATTTTCAGAATAGGAATTTTTATAATGTAAGTAATTGTAAAAGAGAAAATATTCTACAAGTTTTATGTAAATATGTTTTTATTTTTATGTTACACTTTAATTAATGTAATTCTTTTAAAACTAAAGACAGTATTTAGTGCAGTAACATCAGACAAATCTGCAAAGTTTTTATTCATCGCTGTCCTTTATCGAGTATTAAAAACCTCTAAAATTAATTTATAATACGTACATATGTATTTCAAAAGAAAATGAAATATTTTGTCGAAGGGCAATATTTTCATTTTCATCCAAACTGAAAAAATATATATTTTTATACCGATTTGTGAAAAAAAACTGTAGAATTCCTAGATTTATACCATGTGTTATATCCTGCTTTCTATTCAATATTGTAACATGTTTACTTCTAGTGTTATTTTCAATCTTTATCTAATATTCCACTCTGAATATCAAAATCGACAATAAGTTATTTTTAGATTTCAATATTGCTTCTCTGTCAAAATATCAATATTTGGTTTCAAATTTCCATTCAATATATTTTTATGTATTTGAATTTAAAATTTTCTTGTCGCTTTATTTTTTTTTTTTGATTTATTTATTTGCTGTTTCATTCAAGATAACTTTTTACTCTTCACATTATTTACTTACTCTTTACATTTACTTACTCTACATTTACTTTTTCTTTACATTCACTTACTCTACATTTACTTACCATTTATGATTACTTACTCTTTATTTTTACATACTCTTCATTAGTTACTCTTTACATTTCACACTCTTTACACACACACATTTCATACTCTTTATATGTATTTCAATTTTAATCTACTAATACTGTTGCTACTAAGGATATTAATTAGAAAAAGTTTTATGCCGTTATTCTCTCTTCAGACATATATATAAAAATTCTTCAATAAGTCCTATAAGATGCTTACAGTCATTAATTTTCAAAGGTAAAAAAAAGCGTTGAGAAAAAGAAAAGGATTTCATGAGAAAAAAATCATTTTAACTATCAGAAGCACACATACATAACTTGTTAGGTCTAGTATTTTCTTTCTTATAAAAATATAATAAATAAGTTCCATTTGTGCGTAGCAAATATCTACCTTTTCAGAATCATTTTGCACCAAAACATACCAAGAAGAAAAAAATTGAGAAGAAACAATGTGAAAAAACCCCAAGGCCTAAAAATTATCTTAAAATTCTGAATAATTTAAATTCCATTTCTAATTATATTTTGTAACTTTATTATATACTCTATAATCATAAAAAGCAATGCATCGAAAGAAGTAATCCCCATTAGTTGAAATTGGGTACACCAAGGGGGTCAAACTCAAAGGCTGATTTTGGCCGAATAAACAAAGTTTAACTTAAGATCAGTGCTTCTCAAAGTTGCAATATTCGCGGTCCAATATTCAATGATAATTTTCATATCGCGCCCCCCTCGTACAATAAAATTGTATTGAATTCAGTATTACTATACTATGACGCTAAAACTACGATGTTTCTTTAACCTCTTAAGTACCACAGGCGTATATAAACGTCTCACTAAATCAAAGTGGTTATTTTTCGGACGTATATATACGTACTTAAAGGCTGTTAAGGGACTAATTATAAACCGTAAAAATTATCAAGATAAGTGTTAATTTGTGTTTTTAATTATATATATGACAAGCCCATGGGGTCACTGGTAATTATTAAACTTGTTCTTAACTTAGTATTGTTAAATTAATTATGAAATATACACTGTGTAGCACCGATACATTTATAAACGTAATATATCGTGTAAATGCGTATTTTATTTTTTATTATGTCTTAATGTGTGTGTGTGTGTATTTTGTTTACTTTTAATAAGTTAATAATTTTTTAAATAGCCTTTTTAATGATTTTTTTAAAATAATCTTTAAGTTATGTTTTGTTTTTGACTTTAAATATGCTCACGCCCCCCTCGTAGAGTTGCCACGGCCCCCAAGGGGAGCGCCCCACAGTTTGAGAAACACTGCTTAAAGTGGACCACAAGGGAAATCAAAATTCATAGAAACGTAAGTTTATTTCGAATAACACATAAAAGAACAAGAAAAATTTAATATGTACGACATGAGACTCTCGACATCTCTTCTCTGCTACTATCTTTCTTATTTCGAGAAAAATTTTGATATTTTATTATACATTATTTTGTGTCAAAACATTGAACGGCCCGCACAAATGCTCTTTGTGGGCTAGATACGGCCCGCGGGCTGCGAGTGTGACACCCCTGGTGTACACTCATGTCTTACGATTGAATATGCAAATCATTAACTTTTCACAGCAAGGATTCAGAGCATACAGATGACATTCCAATGCTAAGGTATAACTTCCTTGCAAAAGTGGCTCCGTCCACCTTACGTGCATGGTATCAATGACACATTGATAGATTATTCGAACAGTATGAGCAGATGTCAGCATCTGAGAGGGGATGGGAAATTATACTAAAGAAAGTAGGGGGGTCGGATCGCAAATTTACTTGACGTTTGGCTATAGATATGGTACCATTCAATGATGTTCGCAAAAATGGTAGTACCATGACAGTACAGAGAGTCAAGAAGCTAACGATTAACTAAAACCGAGGACAGAATAATTATTCGAAAGGCCTTCATAGCCTCTGATCAGTGGCGCAACGTACATCCCCTCATCGCGGGAGAGGCCTAGGATGCTTGGGGACCTAAGCCTGACTACCTACTATAGTAAAAACAAACTTTGGGGGCCCAAAACATCACTTTGCATAGTGGTCCATATGTTCTCAGGTGCGCCACTGCCTCTCATGTATCCTTATCAATCATTCGACGAGTAAGATGGATACCAGTGGTTGCAATGATCATCAATAGGCTACTCCGCAAAAGAAAAGGCTGATATCTTGGACTATCCCTTAGCACAGCGATATTCAACCTGTGGCCCAACAGGCCTCTTTAAGTGGCCCGGTCATGGCCCATTGCTCTGAAAAATTCATTTATTTATGAAAAATTGGTGTGAAATTCTTTGTTAAAAAATCAAATGTATCAATTTGGCTTTTTCCTGTCAATGTCGTATGGGTGCGAATAATGGGTATATATTTTTTTCTACTTAGTGATATTAGACAACAACGGAGTAGCGACCATTTTAAGAGTGGAATTAATTTTTAACTGTCTTTCATATCTTGCAAGCGAAAAATATTAGAAGAAAATAGATTTTTTCAAGACGATTGGGGAAAATTGATTATTTTGTAGTGAAAAACAAGCATGGTTCAGTAATTGTTTGATTTGTCACGAAAATGGTGTATAGTATTTGAAAAATACCAATATACAGGAATCATTCAATGGAAAATTTAAGAAATTCTCCACACTGTTATTTATCTAGGATAAACTTAACAAAGGGGACACTTTTACAAAATAACATGGACAATCTCAAAGAAAACCTAAACTTAAATATTTTGTAAATCAGTCGGCTAAGTATCATGGTTGGTTTGTCCCTGGCCTTCTGCATTCAAGGTTGCGGGCTCGACCCCGGCCCTACTCGGTGGATTTTTTTGATGCAAAAAATCAACAGCTGCTGTTATATATTATACGGCATGATTATACGGTATGATCATACGGCATGTAAAAGATCCCTAGAGTGTCTGTTTGGCACAAGTGATCTTGACAAAATTAAATCCTAGCACAAGTTCGCATCGTCGGTGTTCAAGTGCCTTTCTCTGGGAAGGAAAATGGGCGTTAAAATTACCTGCTGCAATTGGTATCCGCTTATATGGTGCTGCACTATAAAGAGATACCAGCTTCCGGAAATATACTAGGTCTGCAACGGTAAAACACCAATCCACAGCCCAATAGAAATAAAAATATTTTGTAAATCTCTTAAGTAATAATTCTGTAAGCATAACTGAATTTTAATGCTCCAATACCAGTTTATTAATATTTACGGAAATCTTTTTACCTATAATTAAAATTAGGAAATAAGAAATAAATACGCCTTTCACCCATTTCAATAAGTTAACATACCATCACACGCTTGGAAATTTAAGCCGGATTAACCCAACGGGAAATGTTAAGTTAATCCGGCTTACAAATTGATTCATTTCTATTATATCTTTAATGTCAGCAAATTATTCAATCTAGAGAATTTAGATCATAATTACCTCAATAAATCGACAATATCAATAAAGCTTTGAAATTAACTTGGAATCTTTTTCAGATTAATTTTTCCTCGGTCCTTGTATTATATTACGAGGTTCATTGCCAATAGTGTGAGAGTTTCTTTTAGCGGCAAAATTGATAAAAATAAGAAATAAATATTAATCGATTGAACCAAGCATTTCGATGAGTCAAACTTTGCATAAATAAGATAAGATGGCGAATCAAATAAAACCAAATAAGTCATATTTTTAGTAAGTTTTTTACCCACAAAACTGCCATTTTTAAATTTTTAACAAAACTATTAAATTTATTTTTAACTTTATCGTGCGTTAAATTCAGTGACTCCCAAAGCAGGATGATTTCATTTGCATTTAAATAAAAAAATAGGGTTTTATCTGCAATAAATGTTGATTTAACACAGTGGGATTTTTTTAATATCTTGTTCTATTCTTAAAAAAAATTATAAAAAGTACTTTAAATGCAATATAAAATTTGCTTTTGAAAATTTAAAAACTAGCCCAAAAAGTTACCTTATAATTGTAAGCAGATACTGTAAGAAAAACAGGTAATATTGTAATACTTTGTTTATTTCATACTTAGTAGGAGGCCTTTGAACCTTTGTAACAGTTTTCATATATGTAGGGATAGAATTCAATAATTATTATATAATTTCTGTGTCATTGTTCATCCATTCCTAAATGATCGCTTACCACTTCTCTGTCATGTTATCCTACCATAATCCCTGAATATCTCTATATTTTTTTTTTTTTTTTCAGATTTCTCGGAGATTTTTACACTATTTAGTTTAAAGTATCTGACTACGTTCGGAACCGTGATTTCCAAAAGCGTATAAATGGATAATATTTAAGATATTTAGTGTCATTTCAATTAGAAAACGTATATAAAATTGTTTTAAGAATATAATTGCAATAAAAAATTATTTAAGTACAATATTTTGATAAAAAATGAACATAAGAATGACTAATTTTCAAAACATTCACCTTTTATGAAAAATGCTTCTGTTATAATAATATTTTGCCTGTATATATTGCTCAGACTTTTGTACAGAGACTGAACTAGAATAACTAAGAAGTGAAAAATATGTAACTAAGAAGTGGGTTTATCCATATTTTACTACAACAGAGGGAAGAAATTTTAAGAAAAAAAACGCCAATAATTATTTCAATTGGTAGTAACTCTGTAAATAATGTGAATTTTTCAAAATTCCTTGTACAGACTCTCTGGAGAAGTTTTACTTTATACACGCAAAATTTTATTATTATAGAAGTATTTTTTATAAAAGGAGAACGTTTTGAAAAAAGGTTATTCTAAGTTAATTTTTTACCAAAATATTGTATTTAAGTACATTTTTTGTCATAATTTCCTTAAAACAATTTTATACATGTATTCTAATCTAAGTGACACTAAATAGCATAGAAATTATCCATTTATGCTCTGTTTAAAAACACGGTTCCGAATGTAGTCGGATACCTTAATGACTTTTTTCTCTACCATTCTTCTAATTTCTTTTAGTCATGGACAAATTTTATTTCTTTAAAAAGAAACACTAAAGGATTCAGCGCACCAATCGCCTACCTACATCAACTGTTTAAACCTAGTGAATGAAATTATGTCTTTTTTTAAACTTCCAGACAGTGAAACTATAGGTGATTATTCAGAACAAAGCATAAACAAATTTGCTTATGATACCTAAATTTTGCAGTGACAATTATAAAATATTAAAAATATTTGAAAAAAAGAAATGATTCCTTATACCCCATCAATAAATGACAAATTATCCATTCCTGAGGCAAACATACATCTACATCCTCTTTCTTTGCTCCAGTATAAATTATTTATATTAAATTCCATGTTTTCCCTTTATATCTTCTGTTACACACCCATCAAATTCAAAATGTTAAATTTACTTTTATTTGAAAACAACAATCAATTTTAAGGCTGTCTTTGGTAAATGTTAAAGAATAGGACCCGAATTTGGAACATTTTTTCAAATATAAAAGAAATGAAAAATTAGTATGATATTCTGGCTTCTCTATCCTTTAGAGAGTAGCATCGTTTATCATAGATCACATTTTTAACCGAGTTGATCCATTTTTTCTGGTATGAAATGTGTTTCGCGTTTTTTTCCTATATAGTAATGTTAAATGAGCTATCCCTGCATTCATTCAAAAGAAAAATTGAGTATTCATTGAAAATTTTGAAATTTTTAAAAACACTATATTGTTAACAGGTGTATAAGTTATAATGCTCCAAATTTCCCTGAAATTTGAGGTATTTTTCTGTCTGAAAATATGCTTCGCGTTCTGTTCATGCTCTTGTATTTCTGCCGAAAACAGACTTAACAAGATATTGGCTTAGTTGTGTTAAAGATTTTGAAAAACCACAGTCGGCTTCCTTGTTTCTTGGACGCACTAAAAATTTTATTTTCGAGGAAAGGCAAACCAGCTGATTTCAGAATTCGTCAAACAGTTTCAGTAAAAATTGAAAAGGATAATGACTGGTTGAATTCTGGAGATATTTTCAGTGTTCAGACCTCTAAGCAATGTTTCTAACAATACATATCTTATCATTTCAAGATGTCTTTCGCGAATAAGCATTTTATTATGTTGATTTTGATTCAACCTTATTCTTTTATCCCACAGAAAACAGTTGAAGGGGATAAATTTCCAATTTTGAAGTGACTTAATTGTTTTATGATGAAAAATATTCAGCTTTCGAACACCGTTCGTTTTTCTCCCGATTACGAGCCATTCAAGATATTAAATAGAATGTTTTTAGGAAGACGACAAGAAAAGTAAGCCAAACGGTATTTAAACGCTATCATACTATAAAAATAAAAACACAAGTAGCAGACAATAATGGTATTGATGTATATATTAAAAAAATGTTTTGATGTCCGATTATCTAAGTGAGGCACTCTTTGGATGTGTATATTTGCATATTTATTTTTTTTTAAAATGAACCAACATTTAAAAATAAATTATATTAGGTTTTAGATATTAAATGTGTAGATTACAGTCGAACCCCTATATTGCGAATTTTTTTATACAGTGAACGTTTTCCTGTGACCTTGAACATTTCACGATTTTCTTCGTAAAATAACCTCTCTATAGCGAAGTGCATTTTTTATACAACGAACTTTTTCTTTCGTGATTTAACTTTTGTTCTCCCTATTTTTAAAGTATTTCTGAAAACACATTTCAAGTTATTCTCTCTTTAATAAATTTTATGGTGGTTTTAAATCTTGAACTGGGGTTTTATTAGATCCTAACTCGCCGAGAGCTATAGAGTTCTGGACGTTTCATTCAAGAAGTACAATCTTTAAACCTCTTTGTCCAGTTCAGTAGAAACATCTTCGATATACCCTTTCATCCTCAGTGGAATTATCCCTTGTCCTCGTATTCTAATTATAATATGTTTAATATTACTTGTATGCTTTCAATTAAAAAATGCCCTTAAAATTCATTAATTTTACTATAAAATTGTTTTCTTAATATTGAAAAAAAGTGAATTTTTCAACATCCTTTTTTTCTTGTTTTCCTTGGAGTTTTCTTTCTTCCTTTCTTTTTTGATGGGTAAGATGTATAAAATAAACATAAATTAATTTTAAAAAAAAGTGTGAATAATTACTTTTTTCAATTTATAGTGCTTATGATTTTAAAATTTGTTTTATATGGTATTTAAAGTATATTAAAAGATTAACCTCTTTATAACGAATTTTTCATGTAACAAAATTTTTTCTGGGATTTAGCGACTTAAATATACAGACGTCCAACTGTATATGAAAAAATGTTGGATTTTTTTTCTAATCAAATTCCAACTAGAGGGCTTTTAATTCAAATGTCTGAGGTGTGTGCGTGTGTGTGTGTGTGAACACGAATGAAATCTATGACTATCTATATTTTGCTTTCAAGTGGTGGTTAAGTACAATATAGTGGATATGCTATAGTAGTGCTCCGCAACCTTTTTATCGCTGCGGCCCGGCAACGTTTGATAATTTTATCGCGGCCCTCTGTGGGTGGGACACGTTGATTGTATACATTTTAGATCGTTTTGATTTAACAATTTTAATTTAGATACATTTAATTATGCCTTCAGAATAAAATATAGTTACACCAAAAATGAATAAAAGTGATTTACCGTGGAATATAAAGTAATTTCCGTGGAAAGTTGCACAATGCCGAGAGAAATGTACCACTTTAAATAAAATGGCAATAGTTTAAGTTATCCAACTACGTTCGGAACCGTGATTTTAAAAAAGCGCATAAATGGATAATTTTCATGATAGTTAGTGAAAAAAATTAACTTAGAATAATCTTTTTTTCCAAATGTTCTCCTATTGTGAAAAATAGTTCTATTATAATAATATTTTGCCTGTATATAGCTCAGACCTCTTTACAGAGGCTCAACTAGAAATTTTGAAAAATTCACATTATTTTCAGAGTTACTACCAATCGAAATAATTATCGGCGTTTTATTCTTAAAATTGCTCCCCTCTGTTGTCGTAAAATATGAATAAACCCACTTCTAAGTTATATATTTCAAAAATTCTAGTTGATCTTCTTTAGAGAGGTCTGAGCTATATACAGGCAAAATATTATTATAATAGAAGCATTTTTCACAAAAGGAGAACATTTGGAAAAAAGATTATTCTAAGTTAATTTTTCATCAAAATATTATATTTAAATATAATTTTTTTTTCAAAATGTCCTTAAAACAATTTTATGCATATATTCTAATTTAAGTGACACTAAATATCATGAAAATTATCCATTTGTGCGCTTTTACAAAATCACGGTTCCGAACGTAGTCGGATATCTTAATGTTCTTTAATCGACCCGGCACCATTTGATCCACGGACCGGGGGTTGCAGATCATTGCGCTATAGGGTGAGAGATTAGATACAGTGCCTCGAGATGGCGAACTCAAGAGTTAACATTTTTCTCTCAAATATGGTAAGTTATTTGGGGAAAAGTTAATCGCCAAGTTGTAGAATGTTAATTTTTTAGCATGAAAATTTACCAGAATGTCAATCTTTTTGTAGGAAAATGTATATACCTTATTCTCAATAATACTTAAAATAGAACGTGCGAAGTACTAAATAACTTGTTTGCGATTTATAGAAATGTTAGCCAATGGAATGCGTGAGAAAGGAAAATGAACTACTAGGTATTAGCAAATATCCTTATTTTCGGTGTTCAATATGCGCTCCGTCTGCAACATCTCGACTTTTACTTTTTTTTTTTTTTATTTCAAGCTACACAATTTGTAGCACATCGCGTGACAACCGGGCACAAGCATCATGATTTCATTCATGTCGCGTTTTTAATACTGTTGAAAAGCTCATTTATATTAAAAATTCTATAAGTCTCAATTAAGGAAACAAATATATAAAATCAATAAAAGTTTTACGTTATAAATATAAATCCGAAATGCAGACAATCTACTTCACCTGCATCTGAATGATGCAGACTCGTCAACTTGGGTATTTTTAAATAAACTCAACTTGATATTTTCATTACAAATATAATGAATGTGATGGCCATAAGCTATCCGAGCTTATTTTTATTTTTTGATGAAAATCTTTTGTTCATTAATTCCATCGTAGAGTAGTATAGAGGTTTTTTGCTCATTACATTTATAATCTGCAATATTGAATTTTAGGCTTCAGATTATTTTTTTCAAATGGGTTGCATTTTGGCAGTAAAGTTTTTGCTGTGAGTTCCCAACTATCTCCAAGTCCCCAACTGTGAAAGCCATTTCATTGGTGGCACCATCTAGTGGCGGCTCCCACTTCCAAACTGTACCAAATATATTCAGTTCAAGCTCTTGTTGGATGCTAAATATTGCCGAGAATACCAAGCCAAATTGATACTCAAGGAATCTTTTACATGCCTCATAATTATATGGCATGCGGGACTGCAATGGGAGCTGGGATCGAACCCGCAATCGTAAGCTTACGAGGTGTACAGGTAAGCCAGTAAGCCACTGAGACAAACGGCTTCAAATTATGCACAGGTATTATTAAAGGAATCACGTTTTCAATAAACATATTAAATACTTAGATTTAAACAGCAATTAGAAACTACAAATAATTCACACTGCGAATTCATTGATTCTGTTTTCTGAAAAGTTTACTTAGTTATAATTCTAAAGGCACATTTTTTTCGAGAACTTTCATATCTCATTATTCTACACCATTTTGATCAGAATAGTATACTTTGAACCAATAAAAATAATTAATGCACACGATTGTAGGGGAAACTAACCATCCAAATTAAACTCTTCCTCCGTCACCGGTCTCAAACCACTTTCCACTTTAATACCGCCGCCGTCAGGCAGATAAAAACTTATGTTCATCTTCAACACATTCGTCATTTAGCGCCCGTACATCTAAGGGGGCACGCCTAATAAAGAAAATGTCAAATCTGTGTTGAATCACGCTTATGCTGATACAGGTACCGATACCTGGAAGTAAAAATTCAAGTAAATAGAATAATACCTGGAGGGAGGGGGAGTTTGAACAGAGGGAAAAATCCACTTTCATTAGTCCGAGTGGATAGGGAGCCATCACTCAGGGCAGCAGGGTCGTTAGCATAATGTGGACCGACCTCTAGTAATTGGGACCTTCGAATGCACTCCACTGATTAAACGACATTAAACCAAAGACAGATCAATCTTGTTAGGCTGCTGCTTTTTCCACTTCGGACGTAAGGGCGTAGGCGCTTCTTTCTGGCTATTCCATTGTCGTCTTGGCGTTCCACCCCACACCACCCCATTTTAGAAAAATTCTCACACGTTCCACGAAAATAAAGAATAAGATGTTATGTGCCTCCTACTCATTTTGTAAAATTCCAAACTTCCATTAAGACTGATTGTTGTTTTGTTGGATGGGATGTTGGTCTACCGGAACAATACGGGTGTTTTCTTTTGTGTGTGTCGGGTTTTTCCCCCGCCACATTCTTTTGTTGGGTTTGTGTGCGAAAAATAAAAATTCATTTACTTTTTCGTTCCGTGTTGATATAAGTTGATGCATGTGATGATTTCATATTTACATCATTCTTTGTGAGTACTGCTTCTATTTATTGGAGATGGGGGAAATCATCAAGAGTTTATTCCAGTTCGTCATCACCAACAATTATATAGAGCGAAGAATATATAAACACAAATTGATGACTGTTTAGGCTTAATTCTGTAAACTCCTCTTTCTGTAAAATAAATGATCAAATAAATGTTGTTGTCTAAATTGGTATTCTACTGCGAATTCACTCCATTAGGTTTTATTGGTCAAATCTTAAAACTTCCCATGGCTCAATTTAAGAGAAACTACAGCATCTAGCTTTCGGAACATCATTCTGTTCTTTGTTAAGCCAAAGATGACTTTCTTTTTGTGATTAGATAATCGTTTCTTTTTATGTGATCTTAGAATTAAATTCCTGGAAGAGTTTGAAGAAAAAGCTTGTTCATGTTTGTGAGTGCCGGACTATAAAGCAACGCGAGAACTAATGAAGACAAATCTCATAATTTCGAGCCATGGTCAAGTGAAGAGGAAACACTGACACCCAGGAACGTAACGTATACCCCGAAACCCCCTCTTTGCGGGGGGCAGGGGTCTAGAGCAGTGATCCGCAATCTTTTTATCTCTGCAGACCGGTCAACGTTTGATAATTTTACCGCGGCCCACTGAGGGTGGGACACGTTGATTGTTTATATTTTAGAATGTTTTGATTTAAAAATTTTATTTTAGTTACATTTAAATATATGCCTTCTGAATAAAATATAGTTACACCCAAAATGAATAAAAGAGATTTAACGTGGAATATAAAGTGATTTCTGGTGAAAGTTGAGCGAATCGAAGAGAAATGCACCACTTTAAATAAAATGGCAATAGTTTATTGTTCTTTTGGTGGTCCATTGACCATTTGATCCGTGGACCGGGGGTTGAGGATCTCTGGTCTAGAGGACTGGCACCAAGTTGTACTTCTTTGTGATATCCGTCTTGAGGTCTCAGACTTGACTTTACAGGGGGGGGCTAATATTCTCCGTTACGCCACTACCAACACCACACTCTATCCACTTCTACATCAAGCCAACGTAATGATTTTGAGTCACACAGATTTAACACGCATCAGCCCCTCTACAGTGAATCTTCAGTGGCATTAGGGCTCGAGCTCATGACACGCCAGCCACTAGTCTGGGACCATGACTACTGCTTCATGTTTGCTCATGTAACGTTGATTCTTTGTTTTATCTAGATGCATTTATCAAATTTTGAGATTAATCTTGTACAACTAAAAGAATAATTTCAAACCCTAATTCAGATTGATTCCAGGAGGAGCTACTGAAACAATTATCTATTTACTCTTACAAAGACGAACAAATTACAGTCGAATTTTTTAATGATATGCATGTATCCAAAACAATAAAAGGGTCTGACACTATGTATTTCAGTCGGTAAAAGCGGCATTCTTTCAATCGAGTCGTGGTTTCAAGTATTAATGTCACTAAAATCTCACTATATAGGGAGACTAATGCATGGTGAATTTGTCGAGGCTTAAGATTTCCACGATGGCATGTGGAAATTCGGAGTGTTAGGTTCCAGAGATCAGATGCTGCCTTCTTACTTGTACATGATTCATAATTAATCACCAATAGCTTTAGTATATTTCTTCGTCCAGCAACATAATCGTTGAGATCCAAAAACAGCTTAAAAGAATGAACGATAAAAATATCTCAATAGATTCTGCATTTGTTCGTGGACACACGGGTGTTTTTGAAAATGAGAGGGCCGCTTTCCTTGTAAAAACAACCACCAAGCTTGAAATTGACATTGCCGTTTATAATGACATTGCTCTAAATCCTTTTACAAAAAAAATGGTGGAGTCTTAGAACCAAGAATATCACATTTCAAATAAAGAATGTTATTTTCAATTTTTTATCATACATTAATAAGAGATTAGTTTGTCATAATTTTTTCACTAATTACAAAATCACTCAATTTCTCACTGGTCATGGTAACTTTAAAAGTTATTTGAACAAATTTAATTAAATTCTATCATCTTCTTGCCATTGTAGTATTGGTGGCGAAGAAAATGTAGAGAGCGCCCGCGTGTGTGTTTCGTCTGTGTTTTAAGCTCGTCAAAGAGCCTAAAACACAGCCTAAGACTGGCTCTCAAGGGCATTAATATAAAGAGGCCTCTAGATTTCACCAACTTATTTTAGCTACTGTAGTCTAGTGGCTGGTTTGTCACGAGTTCGAGCCCATTACCACTAAAGACCCACCGTGTAGTGGAAGATGCACGCTAAATCTGTCGAGGGCTCAAACACCCTCCGGTTGGTGTGATGTGGCAGTTAGGAGAGGGGTGTGAGCTCAAGTATCGGCCTCGTCACTTGACCATGGTTCAAAATTACGAGGTTCGTTGTCAAAAGCCCTCGTGTAACTGAAGAGTGCGACGTTAATATTCACTCATTCAACCAACTTATTTCCCACAGAAGTGCTTTAGACCAGTGATTCGCAAATAGTGCCGTGCCGCCTAAAGAGCTTAAACTATTGCCATTTTATTTAAAGTGGTGCCTTTCTCTCGCATTTGCACAAATTTCGACGGAAATCACTTTATATTCCACGTTAAATCACTTTTATTTATTCACTTTTATTCATTATTTAACTATATTTTATTCTGAAGGCATATTTAAATGTAACTAAATTAAAATTGTAAAAAATTGTAATTGTATCTAAAATATAAACAATCAACGTGTCCCACCCTCGGAGGTGCGCGGTAAAATTATCAAACGTTGGCCGGTCCGCAGCGATAAAAAGATTGCGGAGCACTGCCTTAGACCATTTCCGTAAATTCATTCTAAACATATGAAATTGTATACAACTTAATTTTTTTTCATTTTTAATGTACTTCATACTTACTTCTTTAAGCTCCGTGTGATGTTGTCGTGCACATGGATTTTCTAAAAATGTTTTTAATAAAAAAAAAATAGACTTCGTGTTGCTTCTTAGTGCAAAATTAATAAACAATTAAACCAATTCAAAAATAAATTTATTTAAACAATATTAAATTTATATAAATAAAAGCTAGGGAATATATACACTAAATAAAATTGAGACTAAAGACTTTTATCGAATCAAAATTTATGTACTAGATAGATGCAAATATGAAAATTATTTGAAGAATGGAAATTATATACACAAAGGTTGTCATAAAATCTTACACTTCATGAGTATAAGAGGAACCATCAAAGCA
Source organism: Trichonephila clavipes (assembly GCA_019973935.1). Classification (NCBI taxonomy): domain Eukaryota; kingdom Metazoa; phylum Arthropoda; class Arachnida; order Araneae; family Nephilidae; genus Trichonephila; species Trichonephila clavipes. Next base: position 50,134 of record BMAU01016661.1, read on the forward strand.
ATGTGAAATAATACCTCTTCACTAAAAGAGAGGAATATGTTAGATCAACGGGCGAAAATTAGCTAAGTTTTTAGATTTATGCAGCGCTGGAATGACACAATGCATGGATGAGCAAATAGCAGCCAGAGTGATAAACTCATAGAATAGAATATAGAAAGCCTCTTAGAATGGTTTTGAAAATCTGGCCAGGCAGACGGATTTCAAGATGTGATATGAGGTTCAATTGCGTAATATAAACTCCCTCTATCTTCGTATTTTTCCCCTTGCCTTATTCACAGGGTGCTTTTGCATTCCTTAGGAAGGGTGCGTCCTCACCCCCTTGGGTCGTTGGAACCATAAAGTTTTTAATTGTAACTTTCCGCGAAAAAAGTTATTATTTTAAAGTTCGCCCAATCAAAGAATTAATAGCAACGGCTGAAAATAGTGCTGCTCTGGAATACTGATGTGCAGCAGCGGGGTTCATATTGGGACATACTCAAAATCCGGGGAGATCGATGCTTTAAAGTGACTATTTTTTGTTCAAGAAAAAATTACGACTTAAATATATGAAACGGTCTATTAATTCAAACAAAAAATTACGCTTACATTCTTTTTAATTATTATCTTCAAAGAGTATTTTTTTTCCATTGGATGAATTTTTTTTTCGTCAACATATCATTTTCTAATATATCGAAAAGTTCAGGTAAAAAATATCCTTCATACTGAATTTTACGGTAAGCAGTGTAGGTAAAATATTAACATTCAAATTTGATTTCTCACTAGCCACTTCGCAAAAATCATTACAAACTGAAAAAAAAATTCTTTCAACTGGTGCATTAGTTCCAGGGCAGCACAACGTAAATTCAACAAGAATAATTACATTTTCATATGGAATGTGTTCATTTTTGAAATGGCTTAAGAAATTTCACCCATATCTTACCAATTTCTCTGCATGTTGATTTTCCAATTATTCTAATATACACTGCTGGACAATTGCTAAGGACGGATAACACTATCATCCATAGCATCCACAAAATGAAAGGAAGCAAAATGTGGAAAATTAGAATAAGTGCGGGATATTAGTAAGAAGAAGTATGAGTATGCAAAATTTTTTCCACGTTTGTTCATCACGTGATAGCGTTCATAAGAGCTCTAAAGGTTTTGACGCGTGTGGACAGTTGTTGTTTCAAGTCAAAGTTTTACAGGAAAGATTTAATAGCCGAACTTAAAATTTTTGGCATGTCTTCCCGACATCACATAGATGATTTTATGCGTGGCCGAATTATTGGAAAGATCGAAAAAGGGCGAAAAATAACAGATGTTTCCAGGGAGTTCGACATCGCTCACAGCGTTGTTTCACGGCTGTGGAAGTCATTTAAATCTACTGGAATGTGTAGTAGACGGCACGGGGGAGGTCGTGTTAGAAGTACGACGCCTGCAGAAGACAGATATATCGTCCTATCAGCAAAAAGGAACAGGCGCACCACAGCTCAGCAGGTGGCAAATCAGTTTCTTGCTGCCTCAGGAAAGCAGATCTCCCGAAAAACTGTTGCCAGACGTTTGAGGGGAGGAGGACTATACGCACGCAGACCTGTTGTGTGTGTCCCATTGACCAGACAGCACCGTACTGCCAGTTGGCAATGGTGTCGTGAGCATCACAATTGGACTGAACAGGACTGGGCATGCGTACTATTCTCAGATGAGAGTAGGTTCAGTCTGTCATCGGATTGTAGACGCCAACTGATCTGGCGCGAGAGTGGTACTGCTTATCGTCCAGAAAATATCCAGGAAAAGGACCGATATCCGACATGCAGTATCATGGTGTGAGCCGGCATCATGATCAATGGCTGCACGCGCCTACATGTGGTTGCGAATGGGACTATGACGGGCCAACGATACATTGATGAAGTTCTACTTCCTCATGTTCTTCTTTTCCCTGGTGCTGTCGGTGCTAAATTTGTTTTTATGGACGACAACGCAACATGTCATCGAACACTCTCTGTTCAGGATTGTCTAGACAGCGAGGGTGTTCAACGTCTCGTATGGCCAGCGCGTTCTCTAGATCTAAACCCCATTGAAAATGTGTGGGATGCTTTGGGGAGTCATGTTGCTGGTCGAAACTATCCTCCGACAAACAAGAACACCCTCATCCGTGCACTCACAGAGGAATGGGATAAATTGCCTCAACAGCTGCTGGATAATGTTGTGCAAAGTATGGTACGACGTGTGGAATGTTGCATCACACTCCACGGTGAACATATCCCGTACTGATACCTTTCTTTAAGGTGCCTGCTGACTTTTAGATGCATTGTTCCATTTCTCCGTACGCAGATCAAATGAACATTTTTTTTTCTTTCAGATGTTTCACAGCTTTTGTACTTTCCAGAACAATAAATATTCTTTATTCTAATGTCTGAACCGTGTGGCAACTATATTTTATCCTACTAGGCCTCATGTCTCGCTTAATGTTATGCTACATAGCAATTTGTGATCCGTCCTTAGCAATTGTCCAGCAGTGTATTAGAATTTAAATGTACATCCAGTCTTCTTTCTACTTCAAACAGACAATTGTCATCGATTTTAATATCAGTCATTTCTTTCGATAAAAACTTACTCAACGTAATTTCCTATATCTGCTCACTTTACTTGAGACCAAGTGAAAAAATGATTCCACCAGCCCATAAAGCGCACCAAAGAGTCAATTTTTCTGGGTGTAACGGTGTTTCGACATACACTTGTGGATTAGCTTCACTCCAAATGCGGCAGTTTTGTTTGTTGACGTAGCCATTCAACCAGAAGTGCGCTTCATCGCTAAACAAAATTCGCTTATGAAAATCGGGAACAACGGCAATCTCGTTTTGGGCCCATTCGACGAATCTACGCCTTGCTTGATGATCGTTTTGATGAATTGCCAATCCAAACTGAGAATAAATCACTTGGCAGCTGTTAAATCGGTCGCCATCTTGAAAAGTAATGCCAACTTAAACTTCTATACCTGGAAAAAACACTCTTTAGGACTAATATTTATAGATTTTGATAATTCAATTTATATCTTTTCTGAGATGTAAAGTTAATTAATGACTACAATCATCCTAACCTAGGAGCATGCGCCCTCTCGATACTAACGTTAATGGTCCCGTGGGGTGACTGAGTCACCCCAATCCTTTTATTATAATTATTTTTATTTTACACGGTAAAAATCGTAATTCCAGTGAATAATATATAGAGTATACTTATCTACTTTTAAATGCTTTCAATTTTACTTTGTTAAATTGAGAAAAAAATATCAAACTGAACCAAGAAATTTCAAATGTGCGTAACTTCAATAAATGACACAAATCCCAGAATCTTTTCACTAACATTATAGAAATGTTATTTACATACAAAACCAGGGGTTTGCAGACTTTTAAAGGGTACTGGCTACCTCTAATTTTTTCAAAGTGTTGTGGTCCACCCAGAGTCAGTGGCGCACACACGGAGGGAGGAGAAGGGGTCCAGACCCTCCCTTGATTTTTTCCGATTGATTTTAATCCCATGTATATAGTCCGTAAAACGTGATTATTTGTTATTATTTTTTTTATTAAGTAATGCTGATTATTTAATAAGTAATTCATTTTTTAATGTTTTTTGTTCCAGACAGTCTACAAAATCGAAAACTATCTTTGGTTGGGTGTGGTGGTATGATACGAGAATGGTAGACATTCAAACTTCGACACCCCCCGCCCGAAAAATTCTTGTGTGTGCCAAAGACCAGTGTCGTAGGTGCGGTGAGGTAGGAAAAGGTCTACAATACTTAAATAATAATTACGGAATATATGTACTTACCTACAGAACTAAAATAAAAAAATACATTTTTAAAAACCGTGTTTAAAGCAAAACGCAAGATACAAACATAATAACAATAGCCCTGAATGTAATAATATGAAATGATGCGTTTGTTATAAAACAATTCAAAATACATAAAAAAAGGTATTTTTATCTTAAGTTAGTTTTTTTTGTTATAGTCAGTAGAAGACTTATAGATATAGTCTGCGTGTACTTCAATCAATCCTTACTAATATTATAAACGCGAAAGTTTGTATGGATGTTTATCACTCTTTCACGGAAAAACAGCTGAGAATGGATTTTAATGAAACTTTACAATAGTATAGCTTATACATCAAAACAATACATAGGCTATAATTTATAAAGATATTGTGTAAAATCGACTGACAAGAGAGTTACGGGGAATTATAAATAAATAAAAGCCCCTTCTATGAGCTATTACATCTACAGACTTACAATTTAACAAGTATGTTTGAGTTTATTATGTTCAGCTGAGATATGCGAAAAAGTTTTTTTGTTTAATTTGAAATTCACGTAAAATTAACTCATTAAAAACTTATTTATCCTTCAATCTGTATTGTTTATTTTTTCAATTTACCCGTTCTTCGCACGGGTATACCAGCTAGTCTTGAATATTTCCCTATTTAATTACTAGCTGTTAAAATCTTCAGGTGGTCACCCCAAAATGTCTTTGCGGTCCACCGGTCAATGGCAATCGATGTAATGCCCACCCTGGGGCTAAATTGTCATATTTTGTTCAAGTTATTGTAGTGTTATTGTCCTTTGAAGATCGACAAGTAGTATGTTGAACTTTTTTCTCGTCTGTGTCTTTTTGACAGAGTGAAGTGTGTCTTGTGGCACACTTACGACTTTATATTTTTTGATGGAATTCTTTAGGCAGCATCCGAAAATTTTCCTTTCAACTCAAACGTTTCGTGTTCAAACTTTCTCAAATTTACTTTTGTTATCGTGATTAATATGCATTATTTCATCAAGCTCTACCTTTGCTTGATCAGTTTCAACTTCATCCAATAGAGATTGCACAGATCCCCATTTATTTCTTTATATTCTGTTCATTAACATTTATGAGCTATCATGAGTCCTACAACACAACAATCAAAATCACTAAGGCGTGTACCTGGTAAAAATGTATTTTTTTCATTTAAAATATTTTGAAACAAAAGTGGTACTCAGTCATCCCAAGTACCTTAAGATTGTAAGGAAAACGTTTGCCACTCTCAAAAAAGAGAGAGATGTGTGACAAATACTTTTCATTCCCATAAAGACTGTCATATAGGAGGATACTGTCAAGGTAATTGGTAACAAATAAACAGTTTTCCCGGAATTAACGATTTCTTGAGCCTGGGGTGACTTTGTGCCCCGCGCGGCTGCTCCCTGGTTAAGCAAAACTAACATTATTTTAATTGACTTATATTTTAGATTTTTGTGGTACAATTTATACCTTTTCTGAGATGCAAAGTTAATTAATAAATGCAATCATCTTAGAAAGGCTTCGGACCTCCGGTATTCTCCACTTCTCTCAATCACTCCGCGTGTCCCTCAAACCAAAACAAGTTGCCCTCCTTTGGCGTAAGACATTGAGTTATAAGGCATCGAAACAAAATGTGAAGCATAACTCAATCCAATGGAGAAAGTTACTCACACGATCATATCAAAAGCTGAATTCATCTATTTTCTTTTACTTTAATATAAAAGACTTTCTGTCAAAAAGAACTTTAATTAAAAAGAAATGCATGATTATATTCCTTTCGCAAGAGACCACGAAAAACCTATGGATATTCTTTCTCAGGATTAATACGACATCAGGCGTTATTAAAACTCTAGACAACACAATTCTAATAAAAAAAAACAAGTAAGATTTGTTATGTAAAACATATTGAACTTTTATGACGCTCGCGGTATGTCTCACAATAAAGAAAGACACAGCAAACGGGACATTCCGAATAGTGATGCAAAGGAGAAGAGAGTCAGCGAGAGGAGACGATTAAAAGAATCGTAAAAACTCGATTAGCATAAACAAATACGAATTCCTTTTATAATAGAAATTTCCTATCAAATAGCGTTTAAGAGGGACATAAATTTCTTCGGGAAATAAAAATGTTTCTTCGATTGAGAAATCAATAGACTTTTCCCCGCTGTTACAGATAATATATCTATATATTTGTCTTTTTCCTTCTTTTTTTTCGAAAGCAAAAGGGTCAAGGTGTTTTTATCGTTCCATCCGTTCGAATCTAGTTTCGCGGGAAATTGACGATTCCTGCTTCTTCCCTCCCCATCCATACACCTGCGGCGAACTGCCATTGGTTGTGACACGTTACGATAAAAACGAATTTGCAAAATAGTGGGGAGGATTTGTGTTTTATGACGGTTTCCTGTCGAATAAAATATGTCAGCTCTAACCGTGCTGACTTAACGTGCGATGTTTTCTAACTGAATTGAATATTGAATATTGTTAGGAGTGGAAAAAGGCTTAAGGCGACTTTTCCAACCGAGATGTGTTTAAATGTCTTTTTTGAAAGCGGTGAGATTATGTTGTGTGTGTAGTTTTCTTACGAATCACGGAAAATGTGATTTTAAAATAGTTATTTTTATGAAAAAATTTGGTGTAACGAAATATTTTTTTGGTTATTTTGCTTCATTTGTGACGTTGGAATTCTTTCTTTCACGCTGCAGGTGTTTATGTAGATGATTATTAAAAGATTTCTGTTGTTAACTCGTAAGTAAGGAAGCAGAGAAATTCTAAATATAGAGCCGTTTTATAAGTTTTCCTTTTTTTATTTAGCAATTTGGTTAAATATATTCTCATTTTCGAACTTATTATTATTTTAAAAACATTCCATTACTCCTGTAGGAGATTTAACGTTTTATAAATGTATTTATATTTCATTTCGAAACAGTATAATGCCATTTCTAAGAGTACATTTATGAACGTGTTTTTGTGCATTAATGTTATGCATAACTCATTGTTCGGCGAGGAATTTTAAATATAAAGAATTATAAGCTATATATTTTTCTTTAATTTCTTAAGCATTTTTCAGGATTAATTTATTTGCTAAATATTCTTTTCTGTCAAAGTTTTTTAACCTTTTTGAGGTACACTCAACTTTTAATATATGGTAGATACTTTCCTTACAAAACAATGCAAAAAAAATCGTGTAAAAAATACATGCGACTTATGGAAAATTCGGGGATATGTTACACAATTTTAAAAAATCGTGTGATATGAAAAATTCGCATATTAAATATTCATTTCTGACAAAGTTTTTTAACCTTTTTGAGGTACACTCAACTTTTTCTACACAGTAGATACTTTCCTTAGTAAACAATGCCAAAAAATCGTGTAAAAAAATGCATGCGACTTATGGAAAATTTGGGGATGTGTTACCCTTTTAAAAAAATCGTGTGATAGGAAAAATTCTTAAATATTTTCCCAAAAAACCGTAGCAAAAAAGTAATAATAAAATCGGTGTTACACAGTGGCGCACACAAGGGGTGGTCCTGGGGGTCCGGACCCTCCCCCCCAAATCCCTTGATTTTTCTCCGATTGATTATAATTCTAAGTATATAATACGAAAAATTTAATTAAGTATTTGTTGTTAATGATTAATTTTATTAATTAATGCTAATTATTTATTCAATAATTAGTTTTTTACTGTGTTTTGTTCCCGAAAATCGACAAAATAAAAAGGAGCATGATGCAAGAATGGTGAACTTTCGACCCTGGACCAGCCCTTGAAAAATTCCTGTGTGTGCTACTGGTGTTATATATTTATAAAACCAAAAATAATTCATCTTTATTACACAAAAAAATTAAAACTAGTGTACTGTGAAAACTTAGTCTATAAAATTGGAATAAAACTACTAACAATTATTCATTGATACTTGTCAACAAATGAGCACGTTTATTACAAATTCTATCAAAAATTCTATCAGGAGTAGATGTGTCAGATACGTTTAAAACCGGAGTAGGCATGAAGTTGATCGCGATCGACCGGTGGACCATCATGTTATTTTGGGGTGACGCCTTCACAGAGACCTAATGATCATTCTATTATACGAAGATCTAGAAATACCGTATTTATTCGAATCGAAGCCACCATCAATTCTAAGCTGCACTCCAAATTCTCGACAAGATTTTGTGAAAATTGATAAATAGTCTAAAATGGTTTATCGATATCCAATTTTACGAAATTAAAATAAATGTGAAAGGGAAACTATATAATAAGAGCGAATATTTAGTTATTTTATCAGTATTATAAATTTTAAATACGGGCATGAAGCGCGCTGTAATTGCTCTAAATACCCATACAACATTTTTTTTCCCTTCTATTCTAAGCCCCAGCCAAATTTTAGTAGCATTAACATTGGGGAAAAGTGTGGCTTGGATTCGAGTAAATAAGGCATTTCAAAAATATGGAGGAAAAAATCGAATCATAAGAGAAAATTTCGTTGAATAGAAAATGTACTTCGTTATTTTTGGAGGTTATGCTACGAAGGAAATCGTAAAATGTTCTTTATTCCAGGAAAAAGTTTGCTAAATAGAGAAATTCGTAAAATAGAAGTTCGTAAAATGGAGGTCTGACTGCATTGTATACTTTCTTTTTATTCATTATACCTACGCCATTGGGTGGACTGTAACACCTTGAACAAATTAGAAGTAGCCCGTACCCTGGAAAAGTCTGCCCACCCCTGGTCTAGAACAACTGTCGGGTTTGAATCAAAAGATGAAATTTGTTCATTACTAACGGACTCTGAGTGTTTTTTTTTCAGGTATAGAAGTTTAAGTTGGCATTACTTTCCAAGAAGGCGACCGATTTAACAGCTGTCAAGTGATTTATTCTCAGTTTGGTTTGGCAATTCATCAAAGCGATCATCAAGCAAGGCGTAGATTCGTCGAATGGGCCCAAAACGAGATTGCCGATGTTCCCGATTTTCATAAGCGAATTTTGTTTAGCGATGAAGCGCCCTTCTGGTTGAATGGCTACGTCAACAAACAAAACTGCCGCATTTGAAGTGAAGCTAATCCACAAGTGTGTGTCGAAACACCGTTACATCCAGAAAAACTGACTGTTTGGTGCGCTTTATGGGCTGGTGGAATCCTTCTTCAAAAACGATGAAGGCCACAACGTTACAGTCAATGGTGATCGGTATAGAGCCATGATTACTAACTTTTTCATTTCTGAATTGAACAATCATGATGTCCAGGAGCTGTGGTTCCAACAAGACGGCGCAACATGTCACACAGCTCGTGCCACAATCGATTTATTGAAAGACACGTTTGGTGACCGCCTAATTTCACGTTTTGAACCTGTGAATTGGCCTCCAAGATCTTGTGATTTAACACCGCTAGACTATTTTCTGTGGGGCTATGTAAAGTCATTGGTCTATGCGGATAAGCCACAAACGCTTGACCATTTGAAAGACAACATTCGCCGTGTTATTGCCGATATACGGCCACAAATGTTGGAAAAAGTCATCGAAAATTGGACACACAGATTGGACTACATCCGAACCAGCCGTGGCAGTCATATACTAGAAATCATATTTAAAATGTAACGCCACAAGTTATCTTTCGAATAAAAAAAGTTCATGTCAATCGAATAATACATCGTTGTTTTATTGCAATTTAAAGTTCTATATCTCTAAAAAAAACACCCTTTAAAAAGTCTTATTGGCAGCTGTCTTGTTGGTTTCTCAAGTAGATAATATACATAATTATTTTTATATCCGTCTATACAAGATTATTTTGAAATTTTAATGCACGCTCTATGTCAGGATCATGAGTAATAATATGTTGTCCCTTGCTTGTTGCAAATTTCAAGTCATCGCGAGTTAAGTCAGCTGTTAACCGCTCAACTTTCCCTTCAACATCGCCAGTATCGACTTCTTTATTATCATGAACTACCGCAAACTCGTTCAAATCATTCTCATCCAAAGGGCGCGAATCCCCAGATTTTTTTTTGGAATTCGTGCTGGAACAAAAAATATTAATTATTGGAATTTGAATTAAATGAAATAATGAATTTTTCTGAAATAACACAATTGGAATAAATTTTCCAATGGTGTTATTTCAAAGTCGTGTAAAAAAGACAGTGTAATTTTTTTTTAATGGGGCTGCATTTTAGCAACTTAGCCTTTACAGACATGGCAAGTCGCAAAATGTAAGAACCATATTTCATGGTGTCTCCATCTAATGGTGGCCTCATTACCAAATTTGAAAGCTTGAATTAATTTTTAATTCAAGCTGAAATTTGCCATGATTTAATTTTTTTTATACCAAACACAAATTGATGCTCAAGGAATCTTTTACATGCCACTTAATCATATGACATGCCTGCTACGATTTTCGCATGCAGAAAATCTACCGAGCCCAGCCGGGATCGAACTCGCTACCTTAAGCTTACGAAGCTGGCACACTACCTCTAAGCCACTGGCGTCGGCTCGCGTAAAAGATAGTTGAGAATGCATTTGAATATGTGAATTTCCCACATGGGGGGGGAGGTACATATCGATTAAATTAAAAATGGTTCACTCGTTGGAATATATTCCTTAGGAGTTGCTCAGAATTAGTATAAAATTTTATTTAAAAATATTTCCGACAGTGAATTATAAAGAGTTTGAAAGAGAGAAAACTAATTTTTTTTATTAAATGCGATAAATATAAATAGTAATTCATTTTTCTGGATATAAATATCTCTAAAAAAGTACACACCGAAAAGTAATAGAATAAATAAAAAAACTAGCTTATAAGTTCCGCAAACATATATAAATTATTACATATAACCCACATTCGAAATTTTCTAAATAATATGCAAGTATGCTTGAAGAAGAATCGTCATTATTACCAATAGTCTTTTGATATGTAATGTTAAACGCTATATGTAATGTTTTATTTTATATATTCTTCTTTTACAAATACTTATTTGACTGACTATTTCGGTCTAGCGAAGATCCTCTCGGTATATGAGAGAGTAATGGATGTGTGTGTAACGATTCATGTAGTAAATCCATTTAGTATTAATGATACTAACTAGAATTAACTGTAGTTAGAATAAGTAATTATGAATGTCTATCTATATAATATTAATACCAACCACATGATTAAATTAATGTATTTAACAACGCCTTGTAATTACATTTAGCAATAAATGTTAATAATTTGTTAAAATTTCATACTTCTCTAATATTTATCTACTATACTGTTCTAATTAATCGGGACAAATGGTAAAAAAAAAAAGATTTTTCTAAGACCCTAGCTTTTAATCATTATTTACTTTAAGTTGACAGAAAAATCTTAATATTAGATTGGGAAAAAATAAATCCTCTATTTTTGCATGAAATTCAAGACTTTATTTAGCATGTTTCGGATTGTCCGATTTAGGTCAAATATGCACCATTTTGTTGAATGATTTGTTGCCCTTTTAAAGGTAGCATCGTAATGCATCTCTCATAGAAGTTTAGGTCCTTATTGGAGAAAAACTCTAATAATCGATTTTCACAATCTTCTATTGATCCCAGTTTCTTATCACTCAGAAAGTTTTGCAGTGTGAGTAAAAGGTGGTAATAGCTTGGCACCAGGTTCGGACTATATGGTGGATGCATTAAAATTTCCCAACCAAGCTCCCAGAGTTTATGGCGAGTCTCTGCAGACGTGTGTGGCGTGGCGTTGTCCTGATGGAACACAACACCTATTCTGTTGGCCAATTCTGGCCGTTTTTGATCAATCGCTAGCTTCAAATGGTCCAGTTGTTGACAGTAGAGATCTGAATTTAGTGTTTAGCCCTACGGAAGCAATTCATAATCAATTATTTCTTTCCAGTCCCACCAATTACACAGTAGAGCCTTCCTGGATGCTAGTCCTGGTTTGGCCACCATTTGAGCTGCTTCAACGCGCTTTGACCACAATCGTTTTCACAAAATATTGTCGTATGTGACCCATTTCTAATCCTCAGTCACCACCCGTTTAAGAAATGGGTCGATTTCATTCCGCTTAGCCAAGACTTCGCAGATGTAAATTCGATCCATCATGTTTTTAGTGTTAATTAGTGTGGCACCAAAACATCGAGCTTCTTTTTGAATCCAACTTTGCGCAAATGGTTTTAAACTGTTTTATGGTCGATCTTTAGCTCCTGGACGATGCTACGATTACTAACTTGCCGGTCAACTTCGATTATTTCTGGGATTTTATCGACTTTTTCGACGACGGGTCTGCTAATATGAGGTGCATCTTTAACATCAAAAATGCCTTAACGAATCGACGAAACCAAAATTGCACAGAATTAGCTGTTAGGGTATCGGCACCCTAAACACCATCCACAATTTCAACCACCTGACTTGTATTTTCACCTTTATCAAAGAAAACTGTAAGATGCACCGAATTTATTTTTACTTCCATTATTTTTAACACCCTGTATCTTACAACTGAATGGATCAAATAAAAAACAGCAAAATAATTTTTTAGTGTGAAATATTACCTTCACAACGAGCATAAATTTGAAATTGGTTGATCGATACTTCACCACACCACACCGACACCACAGCTATCTACCGAAAAACTAATGGTTTCCCCCAACCTCATATTAGAACTAAGTATGTCCTCCTGAAGCAGTTATGACCTTTTTGAAACATATTGGTATTGACTCCACTAGTGTAGCACATACCTGCTTAAATTCCTCTCATCGTGGAACCACACTTATGTATAGCACTTTTTATAATTTGTTCTGTTGTCGTACAACTTATCTTACTTAATCGGTTCTTGAGAATATGTTTTAACTTCTTAATAGGATTTAGATCTGGGAAGTTACCAGGCCAATTAAGCATTTTTATTTTATTTTTCCACATAAAAGTGTGGACCGATATCGAATTGTGAGAAGAAGCCAAAGCATGTTGAAATGTTCCTTCCGATGTTTCCATGGATGAAACAATTCTACTGAGTACTTTTTCAATGTATTTGACATAATTCATCCTACCTTTAAGAAGAACAGTACTTTAAGCGCCGTTTGTTGTTAAAGACCACAAAACATTTGTTTAGAAGAGTGTTTTTACAATCTGTTGGATGTGATCTGGCAGCACAGCTTCAACTTCACTTCGTCTAACTACACTTTATTTGTATACCTGCACAAATAAAGGCGTTTCATCGGTGAAAATAATTTTCTTCTAGTCGTTAATAGTCTAAGATAGGTATTTTTGGTCTATGTTAAACGTTTTCCCATCATTTGCTGAGGTAAAAATTGCTTTTTCCTCGGTTTTGATGCCTTACGGCTAACCTTCAGAACCTAATACAATGGAGAGTACAATTGAGGTTCTCACTTCAGCACCATAATGCAATAAATTCCTTCGATTGTCTGTGCTTGTCTTACTTTGTTTTACTTTGCTATTTCTTATTAGAATTTTATCAATTCTTGGAGTAATTTTCCGTTTGAGTGCACGTTTTCCTTTTCTTTTTGGAGACGATGAGCAGGAATCTTGAAATGTTCTTAAAATTCTTAAAACACTTGATTTGTCCCCCCCAACTATCGTAGCTATATCTCTCACAGTCACAGTAGTGTGTTCATTAAGAGCGATTATTTTAGAACGCTTCCTCGAAGTAATATCCATCTCTAAACAAGCAAAAGTAACTCGTGTTACGTGGAACGAAAAAGTAAAACCACCAGCTACCATACTGAAAGGCTCACAACTGAACTAGTAATGTACTAAAACCAATCAAAATAGTAAATTATTGTCAAGTTAAATCAGTCATATTACTTATAGGCATATATAACCTTTTGCGGTGGTTCGGGACATAACTGGTAATCACAAATCAACTCAGACAAGAAAATAATGTTTGTCCCAATTAATTCGAACAGTATAGTACAGGGATGGCGAACCAATGACAAGCGACATAATATTTTAGGCACGTCCCCAATCAAGATGGTTTGCGTTTTCATTCAAAATAACAAAGTTTAATATGAAGAATTACGAACAAACGCGAGTGATCAGTCGCAGTTTTCAGCGAGATTTTCTAAGTTCAAAGAATTATCTTAAACGCCTTAGTTTTTTTTATGTACCCTGATGTGACTTCATTTAATAAATTAAATTTATCCTAATTCGATTAGTTACAAATTGAAAAATTTGAAATACAACTGTGATTGTTATTTCCAGTCTAGTTCGATATGGATTCAAAAACTTGTTGAAAAAAGGAGAAAGTTGGAATTGATTGAAATAGAAAGATTAACAAGCAATATAAGTAAAAATGCGAGTAATGAAATTTTGAAAACATGGAATTCGATTTCAGATAGATTTAGCTGTTTGAAGAAACTGGCTCATGCTATTTTCATCTATCTATGCCTGCGAGTTATTATATTCAGAGATGTGAATGACATTAAAGATTCACTTAGAAACCGTTCGGCAGATGACTCCAATTCAGCTTGCATTCTACTAAAAGTAACATTTAATCACAGCTAATACAAGTTATTTGTCACCTAATCTGCCACAGCAGAATTCACACTAATGTTACTTAAATTTGAATTAAACGTATAAATGAAACATTTAGTACTATACAGTGGAAAATGTATTTGTTCGTGGTGAATAAAGAGTTACGAGTTGTTAGTATTTAGTTTCATTATTTTCGATATTATCACAAGTCAAAATTATTTGACGGCACGTCTATACCTCATTAAACATTTATTTTAGAAAAAAGGCACGTTGATTCAAAATGGTTAGCCACCCTTGGTGTAGTATATATATGTGAAAGAGAAAAACTACTCAATCACTCATCACGATTTATCTCGGGAACTATTACATCAACAGACGTAAAATTTGGTAAGCATATATATATATATATTTTTGCTGAGTGAGTGAGTGAGTGAAGATTAACGTCGCACTGTTCAGCTGCACGAGGGCTTTTGGCGACGGACCACGTAATTTTGAACCATGGTCAAGTGACGTGGACGACACCTGAGCTGGCACCCCCCACTCCTAACTTCCACACCACACCAACGGGAGGACATTTCAGCTCTCGACAGATTTAGCGTACATCGCTGCCCTACACGGCGGGTCTTCAGTGGTACTGGGCTCGAACTCGTGACAAAGCCAGCCACGATCCAATGCCTATACCACTCGGCTACCGCGTCCAATTTTTTTTTTGCTGAATGGAGCTCTTCTAAGAATGGATTTTGCGAAAATTCAACCTGTAGGAGTGTAACTGGGAACTAAAGGGTGGAATACATACAGTGAAAATCGTTTAACACAGCGTTTCTCAAACTGTGGGGCGTGGTAACTTCTCAAGGGGGGCGCGAGCATATTGAAAAGTTGAAAATAAAAAATAATTTAAGAAATTATTAATTTACTGAAGGTAAACAAACTTAATTCATTCTGACACAATAAAATATAAAATACACATTTGCACTGATATAATACACTTATAAGTGTATCAGTACTGCCCAATGCATTTTATAATTAATTTAACAATGCTAAGTTTAATAATTACCAGTGACCCCATGGGTTTGTCATATATAAAAGTTTTACAAAAACTTACACATAATTTGATAATCTGTACGGTTTATAATTAACCCCTTCACTGCCGATTAAAACGGACGGGATTCGCTCCCCGAAGTCATCATTTTCCACGTAGGCGCGCGCGTGTGATGTATTGGGGGGATGAAAAGGAATAAATAAGTAAAACCTTCTCTGAAATAAGTTAAATCCTTCGCAAACACTGTCAATGTCCTTTCATTGCATTTCAAAGTCTTCGGAATAATTGTATGGATATGCACAGAGAAGATCGTTCTTCGGAAAGACGTATATATACGTCCGGGCCAATTAATGCTTTGGTTGAGTGAGGCATATATATACACCAGTGGCACTGACGAGGTTAAAGTCGTGTTATAGCCTTAGCATCAAAGTATTGTATTATTGAATTGAATACATTGCTACTGTATGGAGAGGGGGCGCGATGAAAATTATGATGGAAAATTGGGTCGTAAATATTGAAAGTTGAAGAAGCACTGGCTTAGCACGAAATTGAGAGGACTGAAATATTTTTTTCGTGCTAAGGGATATTTAAAAAAACATATATTAACCAAAATTAAGTTTATTAGAGTACATTTTATTTACATAGACTTGTTTGTATTTAATAAAAATCAAAGAAGCAAAAGCATTCCCAAGAACTGAGTTTTTGGAAGCTAATCTGATATTTTTCTTTGCATTGTCCTGTTCAGCATCAAATTATTAGATGTCCTCCATTTTTGTTATTCATTTCTTCATTGGAATGTGAGTCTAAGTAACTTGGACGTATAACGTGGAAACAGGAGGAGCAAACTACCAAATGTTTTTGTCTGCCATAATTGAGGCTTCACACATATTATCATCATCTACTGCAACGAATTCTTCTAATAATACAGTAGGACAATCCAAAAATACAAAAACTTTCTCAAGCATTCTTATTAAACGTCTGCTCTCAGATTTAATATTCTCCTTCTCCAGAAAGGAAATCTTTACATGTTAAGCAATTTTCATTTCGCTTTAAGAGAAAAATTCGTGAAAATACATAGTAGTTTGTCGGGACCGATTTCGTGTTAACCGATACGTCGTCAGAAGCGTTTTCGCGTTAAACGTATTTCAGTGTAAATATATTCCCTTTTATGAACTATTAAAACTACAGACTTGAAATTTGGTTTGCATTTTTCTTTCCTTGAGAAGAGACTACTAGACTATTCCACTAAGAACGAATTTTGTGTAAATCGACTACCAAAAGAAATTAAGGAGGCATTATAAATAAAAAAATTCTTGTTTCTGAACTATTAGACGTACAAACGAAGTTTGGTACATATATTACTTTTGGTAACTACAGACATGATAAGAGCGGGTTGTGCGAAACTCGACTCCCAAGGGGAAGAAATTACAGCGGCGTTCTAGATAAAAAAATTCCGTTTTTGTTAAACCCACAGACTTGAAATTTGTTAAGCAAGTTTATTTTTTTAGTTTAGATCACTTAAAAAAGTATTTTGCGAACAGAAATTTTGAGGGGGGTTGTTACTGCAGCATAAGAGATAATTTTACTTCTCCGTTTTAGAAATTCAAGTCCTGTCTTTTTTTAAATTATGAAGAAATAGCTATAATAATGTTTTTTCAATACAATCAAATGTTTACTGCTAGGACTTAGTACATCAATATAATTGGTATATATATCAGCAATATACAACTATACGCTCCACCATGAAGTACAGAGTGTTTTTTTCCAGGTATAGAAGTTTAAGTTAGCATTACTTTTCAAGATGGCGACCGATTTAATAGCTGCCAAATGATTTATTCTCAGTTTGGTTTGGCAATTCATCATGAATAGACTCACGACTGAACAACGCTTTCAAATTGTGCAATTTTATTTCGAAAATAATGGTCGATTTTCATAAGCGATTTTTGTTTAGCGATGAAGCACACTTCTGGTTGAATAGCTACGTCAACAAACAAAACTGCCGCATTTGGAGTGAAGCTAATCCACAAGTGTATGTCGAAACACCGTTACATCCAGAAAAACTGACTGTTTGGTGCGCTTTATGGGCTGGTGGAATCCTTCTTCAAAAACGATGAAGGCCACAACGTTACAGTCAATGGTGATCGGTATAGAGCCATGATTACTAACTTTTTCATTCCTGAATTGAACAATCATGATGTCCAGGAGCTGTGGTTCCAACAAGACGGAGCAACCTGTCACACAGCTCGTGCCACAATCGATTTATTGAAAGACACGTTTGGTGACCGCCTAATTTCACGTTTTGGACCTGTGAATTGGCCTCCAAGATCTTGTGATTTAACACCGCTAGACTATTTTCTGTGGGGCTATGTAAAGTCATTGGTCAATGCGGATAAGCCACAAACGCTTGACCATTTGGAAGACAACATTCGCCGTGTTATTGCCGATATACGGCCACAAATGTTGGAAAAAGTCATTGAAAATTGGACGTTCAGATTGGACTACATCCGAGCCAGCCGTTGCAGTCCTATACCAAGTATCATATTTAAAATGTAATGCCACAAGATTATCTTTCGAATGAAAAAAATTCATGTCAATTGAATAATACATCATTGTTTTATTGCAATTTAAAGTTCTATATCTCTCAAGAAAACACCCTTTACCATGTGAAGTGGGTGGGTAAAGATAAGTGCATGTATGTATGTAACCGTCAAACAAATGGGATACCCTTAACTGGTCATTCAATGAACTTAGCTAATCAACTTCTAAAAAGAATTTTCTCAATACAGAACAAAAGTATTTGCTATAATTGGATAGACAGTGATCTAATAGCTTATTCGCAATTTTTCTTCGAATCCTAATATTTCCACATTTTTTTTAGGAAAACTATCAAAGGGCTTATTCTAGATTATTTGAGAAAAGGAGTGAGCATATTTGTTTTTTTGGCTCGAGGGGCCCCTACGATGTAGAAGCGGAGAGCTGCACTTTTTGAAATGATTGCATTTAGTGGCTATTCACAGAAAAATTGTACATTGTATATATTGTCCTTAGCCTTTCGGAGAATGGGTCCGGGGATATCATTTGTCTGTTTAAATCAGTCCTATTAAAATATTCATTATCCTTCTGATAAATGAATTCATATTTATACTAGTGGCTCCCTTTTGAACTTCACTCAGGGCGCTGGTGTTTTTAGTGACCTTTTCTTTTCTTTTACCTCTCATACGATCTACTACGATGGTGGCCCTCCATTTAGCCGTACTATAGATTCCGGCTGAGGTAGCTGAGGTACACATGCCATTACGCCGTTTTCGAAGACAATATGAGCAGCTGTCGCAGTTTGAGAGGGGGAGATTCATCGGCATGATGGAAGCTGGGTGGTCAGCTAGGCAAGTAGCTCGTCAATTAGGCCGCTCTGATTGTGTTGGGGCCAGTGAATCCGAGATATGTCATTTACACGAAGACCAGGCTCAGAACACTCTCGACAGACTAGTCATCGAGAAGACCACCACATCGTAAGAAATGCACGCGTACAGCTAACTGCTTCATCGGCCGCCATCCAGGCACAGGAAACATCTTCACTAGGGGCCCTGTGTCTTCTCGAACCATACGAAGGCGCCTGGCTAAAACACATGTGAGATCGATTCGCCCATTACGTGTGCTGCCCTTGACGCCCGCCCATCGACACCTCCGTTTAGAGTGGAGCCATGCACGAAAAAACTGGAAAACAGCGGAATGAATCCAGGTCGTCTTTAGTGATGAATCCAGATTTAATCTCAGCAGTGATGACGTTCGTGTTCGTGTGTGGAAACCCCTTCGTGAACGCCTCAATCTTCCTTTGCTTTACAGAGAGTCATCGCTTCTACAGCTGGTGGGATGGTATGGGGTGTCATTGTCTACAATACACGGTGCGCGTCTAAATTTGGACCGTGTTGTAAAAAAGTATTGGAGAGTTTGTTGCCTAATGACCTGATGGTCAATGGCTATGCATTGGGTAAATAAATAGAATAAAAGAAATGTAAGTGATGGGTAGTATACTGGAAGAATTCGGTAATCTCTCGGAATTTATTGCCATAGTTAAATTGGCCTCACACAAAGCATCTAAAATAGTTTAGATAGTGGTGTAACATGGTATGAATAGTGGTAGAGTATGGTTATCTTCCCAATGAAGAGGCAATTTTAAACCAAAATTGATTTATTATTTTCTCACACCTATCTCACATTACAGAACGTTACACACATTTAAAAACACTAAAAACCATTTAATTTCTTAAGACTATATATATCTCGAAGTTCTCTCTCTCTCTCTCTTTTATCTCGCCTTTCTTTTCTCTTCTTCTACAACATGTTGCCATTCAGCACTAACTGAATGTTAGTTAGTGGGCTAGGCCTTCAGTCCTTTACAGTGGCTTGGAGTACTTCGTTAAGTATATTACTAACAATATTCAATACATTACTCAAATATTCTGGTGTAATTGTATTCATTATCTCATGAAAGTGGAATAGTTAATACCAAACTGAACAGTTTGCAAATTATTTCACTTCCATTGTAATGACTTATTAATTATTAGTTCATGTGAGTGATAATTCTTATAAATTATTCCCTTTATTCTAGTTTTTTTTTTAATTAGCAATATTATTTAGAAGGTTATTATATATGATTGCGCATAATTTTAAAAAAAAATTTTGTTAACCGTAACTAATACGTATGTAAAAGACCTTCCATTTCCTTTGATTATATATTAAGTTTACCATTATAATAAAAAAAGATAAAATAAATATCTAGTACTTCATCTCCAGTAATAATAAACAGTTTGAAAACATTCTATTTCTTTTCAAACCTATTGAAAGACGGTATTAATGTAAATTACAGAACGTAGGGAACAAATACAAAAGAAGCCGACGTCTTACTTCACTTCATAAAATATTAAAATATAATGAATCTCTTAATTTAAACGAGAGAAAGAGAAAAACTACAGCAATAAAAATTTCAGTTAAGTTACCATGTACAATTAAAGCTTTTGAGAATTCATAAAACTGTTAAAAACTAAGAGCTTTATTTTATAATAAAAAAAAATATTTTACTAAAAAAAACATTCCCAGCTTTCAATGAGTCACTTATAATATTTTGAGTAATTTCGTTCCTTCGACGAATTAAATTCTATTTAATACAGCTAGTTTCAACTTCTTTCAACATATTCGTTAGCTTGTTTTTCTGCAGGTTGTGAATTAATTTAAAAGATTGAATGCGCAAAAAATAAAGAGGAAAGAAAAGCAGAACAGTTTTTTTTTGCGCTTTTTAATATTCTTATTAAATGAGCTCGTCGCAATCCAAGGATTCACTTTTTATTTCATTTTTAAGAGTGCCGCTCAATGAAGTTATCAGTTCTTTTGACGTTATTAAAAGAACAGAGAAGGAAATAATCAAAAAAGCAAAGTAGCCGTAGCTGTCTCCTATTATACTCCAGACTTAGCTTTTCTGTAGCAAAATAATTAATTGCGAGGGCTCCGAAGTTGCTGAATGCTCTCAAACATTTTCCGACAATTTACCTAAAGGTTACGGTTCCGAAAAACTTTGACTTCTTTCAAGTCGTTCTTTAAAATAGTGAGCCAGTTGAGTTGGCGAAGCATGAGTAAGAATATTATGGATCATAGTTTTCTAAATAAGCAGTTTGTTGTTCAAAGGTAGTTAAAAAGAAGGAGACAAAAAAAGAGAGATCTTCTGTTAAAAGATTCTTCCTCCGGATCCGACTCACAATTAAGAAAAGAAGAAAAAAGCGCCATCTTTTTGGAAAAGAATCCCCAGATTGCTTTGATGTGTTTTCATTCAGAAATACCCAGCCTTTACATTTTAATCAAAGCTCTAAATTGCTTCGAATGTTTTTCTACGTCGCGCGCTCGCTTTTGTCATTCAAACCAAACATATTTTTTCCCCTACTGTATTTTTATTTTATTTTTTTTATTTTTATTTTTTAGTTTTATCTTCTTTATTCTTTCGTATTTAATGACTTTCATTTAGAAGGAGATTATTAGAAAGAGAAGACAGAGCCCAAACAATATACAGCAACTGCTTTGGGCATTTTATTCGTTTAACAAATTTAAAACCACGCACTTTAAACTTGTAAGACTAGAAAGAAAAGAGGGAAAAAAAGTGGGGTTGTGCGTACTAGGAAAGAAGAAGACGGAAAGACTGTGTGAGCTTTTTTTTTAAAGAAAACTTTTACAAAGAAGAATTTTTGCTGGGGAAATTAAAGTCCTAGCATCGTGAAAGGTTTTGGTGAAAGTCAACAGTAATTTATTTTCAAATTAGTGGAAAAACAAACCGTTCTTCGGATTTTCTCGTTCGGAATAAAAAATAATTTCCTGGAACATTTTTTTTCTTTTTAGAAGCCTTCTTTTTCGTGCCCTTTTGGTTACTTTTCCCGATGCCAGGTTAATTTTTTTTTATTCTTTATTACCGAGAAAACACACGTTAAGGTAAACTCAAGTCCTTATATCGTAATAAAGTAATCGTAAAGATCATTTTTTTGCTTACTTTTTCTTTTAATTTTTCTCGAGGGGAGAAAAAATTCAGATTAGCATATAATTTAAAATAAACAAGAATAAAGTTTAAAACTGTGTGCATCCCATTCATTTCATTTATATTTATGAAAGGAAGAATGCTCTGAAAGAGAGATGAAGTAAACTGGCTTTTTTATGAAGAGAAAGTGTATTCAATACCTCTTTCGCGTTTAAATTGTAATTTACGAATCTCATTTAAGAGCTATTTTGAAATTAAAGATAATTGAAGATGAACTTCTTTAAAAAAGGCTCATATTTTGAAAGGAAAATAATTGTTATTTTTAATGTTTTATTTCGGCCTAAGTTTTCGACATTTTGTAAAAAAAAAGCATTTGAAAAGAGAAATGGCCTCATGAAAAGAAAGCGAAGGGTTAGACTTTGTATTCAACAAAACATTTTTTAAACAATTGTGCTTTCAAATAAATGGATCATAACATGAAATTATGATGTCAGTATTTTTTATTGGAAACAATTATAAAATTCTCGTGCACCACAAAGTATCACAAGGGGCTTACACACATATTACAAAGGAAAGGAAAAAAATTAAATTAATGAAAGATTTTAAATATTTATACTATAAATTTACAGAACTTTTCAAAAGCACTTCAGGGGAAAATAAGTTGGTGAAGATTCGGAAGCCAATTTATATTAAGTCTCTTGAAAGCAAGGTTTATGATATTTCGTTCTCTTGCAAACTGGAACACAAAAGGAGCACATGCTCTACATTTCCTCGCCACCAATATCACAATCACAAGAAGATGACGGAACTCAATTATATTTATTCAAGTAGCCCTTAAAGTTGTCATGACCAGTTAGAAATTAGATTATAGTGTAAATATAAAAATGATGGCGGTCCAGTCTCTCATTAATGGTTGGAAAAATTTTCTTCGTTAAGCTCCCTTTATTTGAAATGAGATATTCTCTTGGTTCCAAGAATTCACCATTCTTTCTCTCATAATCTTCTTGTAAAATGATTTAGGAATATTAACGGTAATGTTAATTTTGCGCTTGGCTACAGTCTTTGCAAACCAATCGGCCCGCTCATTTCCAAGAACACCCGTGTGTCCGCGAACAAATGCAAAATCTATTGAGATGTTTTTTATCTTTTAGGCTTTTAAGTTGCTTTTGGATCTCGACGATTATGTTGCTAGATGAACAAACACACTTAAGAGAATCCAAGGAGGAAAGAGAGGGTCTGTACAGATGAGATAGTCTGAGATGACACTATTTTGTTCAGTGATCCTTTAATGGCGACGCTTAAACATAAAGGTTCAGCTACAAAAACTGTTCATTTATTACGAATTCTAAATTGAAAGTGCTCGGATTCACCACCACTACTGAACACAACAAAAGCGAAATCAACTCTGCCATCAGTATAGTAAATAACAGGGAAATCATCTGTGCTTTTGTCACTATGTTGAATAATATTGATGGCACTCCTCTCTGAAGGATGAGGGAGAAAAAATGGAAACATAATGCAATCATAATTAGAGATGTAAGAAGCAGAGAGATTCTCGCTAAAGGCAATATTACGAAGAATAGCAATGTCAATTAGAGGGTAGCCAGAAATAACATAAATTTACTCGTAAATTGTGTTACGATAACCATATATGACCCGCAAAAGTATCCTTCTTTGTATGCGTCGCAGAGTTTTAGAATTCATCTTCCTTTTAAGAAGACTTGGTACCCTAAAAATCACAAACCTATCGTTTTTTTTATTTTCATTTAATCTTATTCTTTGCATTATTATCTTTCGATTGATATATCACTTGTGCATGTCGGAAAGTTAGAAGTTGAATAAAACTACATTTGAAAACAAATTAGGCAATTCAGCCACACACCCTTTTTAGAAAAAAAAAAGCTAAAAAATGCGTTATGATAAAAAAAATCTATTTCATAAATAGAAATAATAACTATAAAAAAGAATGAGTAGTATTAAAAGCAGAATATTTCCGAGGCATTACAATAATGTAATTTTTCTTCCTTGTGAAATATGTGCATGTAAAATTTTTAAATTAAGGCATTTTATATTAATAATTTTATAATTTCAGTTCTTCTTCCTGATATATTTTTCATACAAATGTAATACTTTAATATTATAAGAAGAAAAACAGCTAAAATTTCTGTCGTGACAGAAAAAAAAAAAAATTTTTAAGTTTTTCTTGAGTTTTCTTGTGCAATTAGTACTCTCTAAAAGTTGATCATTTATAAAAATGTGTGGGTTGAAAACATATGAAAATGAAATTATTTTAAAGAAAAACGTATAAGTAATATCTTAAAGTGGTATTTTAAGTTTAATTAAACTTATAATAATTATTTTTTCAGAATTATAAACTTTAAAGTGGTTTTTCTCAGTTTGTGTTTTTCGAAACCTTAGTGCATTCAAAATGCTACTCCTTCGACAATTATTTACCAATCACTTCCATTTTTTTCTTGCGTGTTGAAAATAAAGCATGTAGTAAAATTAAGGATCCGTTTTGCTTTAAACTGAATACTGTTTTTTTAAAAAAATAAAATGTAAGACATGTTGGCTTTTTCGTTGATTTTTAGCCTGTATATCAACATTTTATTTTTTTTCTCGAAAACGAATGAAGTTATTCTAAAATCGATCCCTAAGTTGTTTAGATCATCCATAAGAGTATTATAAAAAAATTTCAGGTCAAAAAAATTAATTTTTACAAAAGGAGTAGGATTTTAAAATTTTCCCAATTTTCTTCAAAAAATTAAAATTTTTAAAATTGTGTGAATAATATATGAAAATTTTCATCTGGTAACATTTTCTTGAATAGAAACATTGTATAAAATGCTAAAATATAATTTTTAAATACGTAAATAAAGATGTCTGCTCAAAGGGTGCCAAGTCACCTTAAGGCTGTCTTCGGTAAATGTACGAGAGCTTGAACTAAACGCGAAGCCCATTTTCAGAAAGAAAAATGCATCAATTTCCATGAAAATTTGCAATATCTGAGCTCATACCTCTGTTAACAAAAAATATAGTGCTTTTAAAAATTTCAAAATATTCCATAAATATTTTCGTTTTAATACGTGAAGGCATAGCCCATTTAACATTACGATAAAGGAGAAAAAACCCGAAACACATTTTATACCAGAAAAATTGAATCAACTCGGTTAAAAATGAGATATATGATACAAAATGCTACATTTAAAGGATAGCGAAGCCAGAATATCATATTAATTTTTCAAACCTTTTATATCAGAAAAAATGTTCCAAATTCGGGTCCTA
The DNA here is from genome assembly GCA_019973935.1 of Trichonephila clavipes. Lineage (NCBI taxonomy): Eukaryota > Metazoa > Arthropoda > Arachnida > Araneae > Nephilidae > Trichonephila > Trichonephila clavipes. The sequence continues at coordinate 75,210 of BMAU01016661.1, forward strand.
TTCTTTAACATTAACCAAAAACAGCCTTAAGTGCTTCATCCCAAACTCTAGAGCCATACATACTGAAAGGTTTGATTCCTTGCTTATAAATGAGCGAATGTACGTTAAAATTTGCACCGAATGTGCTGCGTGCAATCCAATTTAATCCTCGCTGTAATTTGTCACATTTCTCTGATATGTAACTTAAATGCTGCTTCCAAGAAAATCTAGTATCGAGAAGAACCCCAAGATATTTCATTTGTTTTACCGTAGACAAGGGACTTCGTTCCATCAAGATGTAGCTTAAATGCATCAAAGGTGGAAGGCACGGAAGACGACACCGTGTGCGAAAATGGCGATGCCGGCACCAATTCCGAAGTCAGTTAAGACCATGAAGGTTACGAATCATTTTCGAAACATGATACTGACAGTTAGAGCAATTATAAATTCATGTATGTATTTGAAAGCTTTTAATATTCGCAAAATAAATTAATTGTTTTAAAAAATTTTAAGCATCAGATACCGATGAACCTTTTACATAGCTTTTTTCCCCTCCAAAACTTGTAGAGAATTGGGGGTACGCCTTAGAATCGACAGCGGCTTAGATTCGAATAAATACGGTAATACGAAGTATACAATAAACGTTGCACCAAAGGAAAGATTTTCATAGGTACGCAGATCTTATTTCAGCTAAAAAAATCCAATACATAAAAACATTACAATTATTAGCCTGAGTTGGTCGTGATAGCCTGGAAATTATGGTCAGGAACTTGTCACCGGCGTGTCATGAGTTCAAACTTCTCTACAACTGAAGGCACGCTGTATAGAAGTGCTGATGAACGTTAAGTCTGTCGAGGCTCAAAGCTCTCCCATTGGTGCGATGTGGTAGTTTGGAGAGAGGGCTGCCGTCTTAGATTTCATTTTCGTCACTTGACCTAAGTTCGAAGTTGTGAGGTCCAATGCCAATAGCAATCGTATTGCATTACAGTGCAATATCCACAAACACTAACTTAGCTAGGCAGTTTCCTTTTCAAATATATCGTTAATACAATTCGTCAATTCATTTAGTTGATTTATTGATTGAGTACTTCGTTTTGGGAGACAACAGTATGAAAATTAATATTTTTAATCTAACTATTAATTATTGATGATCCAAATTACACTTCACTACCACTGAAAAATTCTTTTTCTGAATATAATTGCGACTTTATAATTTATTTTTACAAAATCCATTCGAAAAGTAAGTAATTATTTACTGGTGACAGAATGCTTAGTATACAGTGGCGCTCACAGGAATTTTTCAGGGGGGTCCGGTGTCGAAAGTTCATCATTCTTGTATCATGCTCCTTTTGATTTTGTCGATTTTTGGGAACAAAACACAGTAAAAAACTAATTATTGAATAAATAATTAGCATTAATTAATAAAATTAATCATTAATAACAAATGCTTATTTAAATTTTACGTACTATGTACTTAGAATTATAATCAATCAGAAAAAAATCAAAGGCTTTGGGGGGGGTCCGGACCCCCAGGACCCCCCTGTGTGTGCCACTGTTAGTATATATATATGCATATATATATATATATATATATATATATATATTGAATCTCTATAGGACTATAGCTTTTTCATTCTAATCTCATAATGAAAATTTCTGCATCTTGTCATATATATATATATATATATATATATATATATATATTTCTCATTTAACATTTTTTTTCTAAATCTCTAATTTTCCCTCGTCCTGCTTCGAGAACATTCTGTGAAGATCCTTTTGAATCACAATTGTAACCTCCCCCATCCCCTCCGTAGTCTTTATTTGTAAATGTCGAAATTTAATAGCAATAGTATCATATTGCACCCTGAAAAACTAAGTCATGTATCAATAAAACATTAAAAAAAATTAAGTCAATTCCTACTTAGCTCAACAAAGAAACATTTTATTTTAGCTACTTTTTACGAATGACATTTCCCGTTTAACGTCTAACATTTTTATATATTTTTCTCAAATTTTTTCACTTCGTTTACAAAATTATCACTATAGAATTTTCTGAACCTCAAATAAACTATTTAATCACAAGAAAATAAATACTCTTTTCTTTTAAGTGTATACTCTCACGCATATATTCAGCGAATTCAACCCCCATCTTCCACTATTTTTCATATCATATCCCTTAAAATAGATCATCTCATTATAAAAGCATTAAAATACACTGATATTCTCTGAGATTAATTTAACCAGCATTTAAAATATTTCTATAGCTCTTTATAAGGTTTACTTTATTTGAATCTTGTCACATTTAAATTTAGCACTCGCAAATATTCTTTTATTTCTGGGAAATAAAACGAAAGTAATCTCTCGGTGGAAAGATTTGATCTTTCAAAAATCATTACAATCTGCAATTTTAGAATGGCTCTAAATCTTTTTTTAATAAAAACATGACAAATCTGACATCAACCAAGTCAGATTGCTGTAATAATACTAAAAAGAAATATTTTGTACTTCTTGCAAAATCTTGGGAGAAGGGCAGGTTTTCTATATTAAAAAGGAGTATAACAAATTATTTTGAATATTCTTTCTCAAATGTAAAATAGCATTCTCAATTACTTCTGATGACACAGAATTTTTCCACGTCCAAGAATATGATAAATAACATTATATCTGACAACAGCACTAATAAGTAAAATGAAAACCTGAAAATAAATGAAAACTGTGAAATAAGTGATCATCACAGTGGATGGGGATATTACTACCTTTCTTTTGATTTCTGACTTCTATTCAATTACATTCTTCTGTTTTCTCAATCCCCAATGTCAAATTGAGCATCATCAATCTACGCTTTTATAAAACAAAAAAATTTTTAAAAAATGTTTATTTTCATGTGATTTTTTTAATTTTGTTGATAGAATTTTGGCGCTTCAAATGTTCTAGATAAATCTGGTATCAAATCAACTTTCGTTCAATCTCGTATGTATTTAGGATCTAGACCCTAGATGTATCTGAAAATTTCCTTTTTAAGGGGTGTTGGAAAGCTAAAATCTTATTTTTTTGACAATTTGAGATTTTTACATTTTCAAATTGTATAGATTTTAACCTTTCTAAAAATACCTTAATTTAACCTCTAGGGTATTTAGAAGCCCTTAAAACGTATTTCTAAATAATCATTGAATTTGGGCCACGCCCATTTCAATGGCGAAAATTGTAAACAAATTACTTTGTTTTTGCTTAAAAGTGTAACGACTAATATAAACCAAAACATGTATCTTTTATTTTAAATTGAGCCTTTTATTTTTTTATTTCCTAGTCGATTAGAAGTCTCACTGTATACATTAAAATCAATTTATCTCAAAATGTAAATTTTAATGTGCGATGTACCTTTTCTGAGAAACTACTGCTCACAGGTATGTAAATTTTTTATGAATTATTTATAATGATGTCTATAATGTATACTATAATGAGCTTTTTGTAAAAAACTCAAAAATTTAATTTTTACAAATTTTTTAAGTAAAAAATGGGTCAAATTTCGCAATGTTTGATAAAATATTTCATAATTTATTAAAAAATTCAAAATTAGCTAAAAGCTCATTTTAGTATAATGAGAGAGGTGTACTTTAATAGTATGAAAAATTTCAAGTATGTACATAAAGCAAATTTTAAGAAAAGGTACATCGAAAACAGCCAATTTAACATTGTCAGTATAGAGAAAGAGAGAGGTTTCCAACTCCCCTTAAAGAAAATATCGCCGTGAAATATTAGCCAAATCGCAGATGTAAAAAAAATATATTAAAAAAATTGTAGTATATATAACTTGTGAAAGCTATTTATATATATTTTATTTAAATAAGGTAACATTTTTAAGGGTTAGAAAACTGATGTTCCTTTTTACTCAATGATACATTAAAATCCGATTTAATTTTAAACATAATCAAAGCAAGTAACATAAAAAAATTAAGTCAATTCCTACTTAGATCAACAAAGATTTTTTTTTATTTTAGCTACTTTTTATTAAATAGTTACAATTAATATAAATATGTATATACATATGACAGAATCATAACGTTAAGTGGTATCATCAATGGTTAAGTTATTAATTATCATTAAAGTATCGTATTGTCATCTAAAACAATCGTGTATATATAATTTCAGTTCAACTGAATGCTTTAAAACGTGAGTAAAAAACCTTTTCAAGATCTGACACAAGTCGCCAAAAATGGTGTTAACGTGGCTGTATTGTAACTCTTTAAATAATTAGTTTTAATCAATTAAAATTGTTATTAATTATAATTAAATTACTGTATTATCATCCAAAATAATCATGTATATAAAATTTCAGCTCAATTGAGTGCTTTAAAATGTATTTTATTAACGATTGAAAATGCCATCAAGATAAATAAATAAATAAATAGAGAGTGAGAGCTAGTAGTATAGGAATTGAAAAATATGAGTAGCAGCACAAAGTAGCAGTCCGTCGCCAAAAGCCGTCGTGTAACTGAACAGTGCGACGTTAATATTTACTCACTCACTCTAATATCGAATTTTATATTTTGGGGTTTATTATATTCTTAAAAAAACTATTTTCCTTTATATAGGGTTTGGGGAAAATAAAATGTTTTTACTGATGGACTTCTTTCTTAATCTTATACAGTGATAATCGGTCACTACGCAACTGAGGAGACTGAAATATTTTTTCGTCTTAAAGGATATAGCAAAAAAAAATATAAATTGAACAAAATTAAATTTATTACAGCATATTTTAATTATACACATATGTATATATATTCATGCATCTATTAAAAATCAATGGAAGAAAAACATTCACATGAACTTAATGAAATTTAAAGCAAAATTTTAAAGCTTTTTTGAAAATCGAAAAAAAATTTCTGTTTTTGGAAAACAATCTGATATTTTCCTTCGCATTATCCTTTTTAGCTTCAAATTGTTCCATGTTTCCCGTTTTGTTATTCATTTCACCATTGAAATGTGCGTCTAAATAATTTGTGATATTCCCCTTCTTGGAAGAATATCTCTCGGAGTGTCAACGTGAGCTAGAGGTGTAGGATTAATGGAAGAACTAGAGGCATACATAATCTTAATATATCTTTATTAAGATTTTCAACTTAAACTTCTAACAAATTAAATTATAATAATTAATATGAGAGAATCTACGATGGGAAAATACGCAACACACAATATATATAGATAATAACGACTTAACCTATAACTCGGACTACTATCAATAACTGAATCGCCTAGACTCAATTCTAACACAATCACTAATTCTAATATTAAATAGTCAATCCTACCTTGTTGCAGTCTGAAGAATCAATCACTAATATCATAAAGACAATCTTGTATTTATTTGCGTGCACTAGTATGCACCTTGGTTCTCTATATCTTTATCACTTACAACTTCTAATCACCACCACGTAACCTTATCCAAACTTGAACCGCGAACTATATTAGCATTCCTCTACTTGCCATCAACTGCCACAAATTTCCATCGCGCTTACTCTAACTTCTGATATTTAAAAGGTTCTTAATTTGGGTCTTTCTTTCACACTTCACTTCTTGAGTTTGGTTGGAAAAGAGTTGCCATTAATTCTGACCTCAAAGAACCCAAAGGACATGATAATGAAAAGACGCGTGAGCCCGTCACAAATTGCACATACTTTTCATGATCTTCATTTCGGTTGACGCGTGAACAGGAGCTGCATTATTCATTTCATTTTTGTCGTCAAATTTGCATCAATGATATCTTTCGAGCTTTGAACAATTTTCTAAGTGTCATTGTCAGACTATGACTGAGGCTGTACACGCATTATCATCATCTACAGCAACGAACTCTTCCGATACTATTGTGTAGGACAGTCCAATAATACAGAAACTTTCTCAAACATTCCATTATATAAGTGTCAGCTCAGTTTCAATATCCTCCTTCTTTAGAAGGGTAATCTTTTCATGTTAAGTGTTTGTCGTATCGTGTTAAAAGAAAAAATGCATGAAAATGCATAGTATTTTGTCGGGACTTTTGTATTATTTTGTGTTAACCGATATTTCTTGTAAAGGTATCCGACTACTTGCGACAACTTTTTTTTGAAAAAAGAGAGATTTGGGGATTTTTTTTGTGATTTTAAGATTTATTTAGTACATTTTTTAAGGAAATATTCCTAAAATTGAAAACAGGAAAAAAAGTTGATTATTATTAAAATGGGCAAAAACTTGTAAAAATGTGCAAAAAATTACATAAACGGGGCCCTGTCTATACAAAAATGTTATGAATAAATTCTCAATTTTTCAATTTTGATGTATTACTTTGTTATTCATGTTTGAAATTACCTTTAGAGTAAGAGATAGTTTGTGTTACAAAAACTAGATCACTTTATCTTAGAGATTATATGAAATTGCTTAAAAGAACAGTGATTATATTCACATAAAGGACTGTAAATTTTTAAATAAAGCAGTGATTGATAAATCTGTAGATCAAAACATTTCTACTGTTATACAGAACGTACACAAAAAAATTCATCAAACAATTTTCAAAACTGTTTGAGCAATCGCTGTCCTCGTTTGAGCTTTTCGAAAAAAAAACACATTTCGAGTAAAACACATTTTAAAGTTTGACATCTTGTGTAAAGTTATCGCATCTGCTTTTAATAAAACAGTTGTAGTGTTTGCTCTAGAGAATGGAAAATAAAAAGCATGGTATTTTTTTATTAAGCTAATAAAATAGCCTGTTAAATAAAATCATGAAAAAAATTGTCAATTTTTAAAAAAAATCATGATTTTAGGGTAGTCGGATACCTTAAGCGTTTCCGCATTAAACGTATTTCAGTGTGTATTTAATTTCTCGAAAATTAGTTGGATTATTCCATTTAATGCTCCTTGGTACTATCTATGTTATAGAAACACCCTGAAACTAACCGTAAGTCCATTTCCACGCGTACCAGCTTCAGTATAGCTTTCCTAATCTAAGAGGTGTTAAAGTTAGGGAAGCCGGCATAAAGATCTGGATCACAAACCAATTGAAATTCCATTAGTTCAGGCATAATACTGAATCCCCTTCGGGGAATAATCATGCCATAAATCACTCGATTGTTACTTCGATTAAGACATAGTGACCAGTATAACACAGAAGCATAGAATTGGGATAAAGGAGTGTAAAAATATGATTGGATTGTAAATTTATTTTTTTTGAGGCTGACATTTTAAATACTGTGTGTAATCAACTCAGCTGTTACTGTGACATATTCATCAGATTGTCAGAACATGGTGACATTTCAGAAATAGAAATAATTAATTATTTTCCACATTAAACTTATTACAAGGAGGTTTTATAACTTTAAATTCAGAGTTCATGTATATATTTATGTTAATTTGAGGAAATCAGAATACTCAAAAAAAAATTTTGTTAAAAAACGCATTTGAACACTTATTAATAGGGGTTAAAATAATACGTATTACATCTTTTAATGGGTGAGCGGTTCCATCTATTAGTGTACGAAAGTTAGAAGGAAGATTAGCCATAGTCAAAACAAACACAATTTATTAACAAGCTCGACAACCTAATAAATTTCAACAACCCAAGTTGCATCTTAGATAAATATGATAGCAAAAGCGAGGTAGCCGAGATAATTGAAGATTTAATTATAAAAAGGATCACTTATATATATATATATATACTCTTAGCACGGCCTAGCAGTTCACCTTCTAAATATTTGGGCGATAAGTTCTAAGTTAATCTAGTTCAAACCGACACTAATCCAATTTAAATATCAAATTGACCAAATCGTCTATCTTAAATATTAAGCAAATAATCTACGAAGGACTCTCGACTAGCTTTACGTTAATCCCTAACTTCTATCCTTTAGCTTCTTACCTCTCATCATCGAACTTGAAAGTTAATCTTTAAATATAAGCCTTGATTTGAATAATTCGCGTCTTCATCTTCGGGAAAAGTTTTCAATAGAATAATACTTAAAGGAACCATTATTCTCCTACAGAGTTAGTAGGAAGTACGCGAATAGATCCGTTACAATCTTACTGATCTGATATTTTTTAATATGTTAGTTTACATATTCTAGATTTATTTACATGATTGTGGTAATACGTTGAAAGCAAAAATTTACACCGTCCGTATTTAAATAAACTGAATTGAAAGAAGTATTGAACAATATCGACACAAAATGTCTTGTAAGACATTACACTCCGAACTTTGCCCCTGAAACGATTTTTGTTTTTATTGAGTAAATCTATGTAATTTTTTTCTTATAAATATTTTAAAATTATCTTAACATATATGTATAACTAATCATTTTTAAAAAATTGTTATTTTTCAAATCATGTGATTACTCTGTTAAAATTATTGTGTTTTAATTTGTTATAAATTTAATATTAGTTTGATTTAATTAAAATTTTGATATTTATTATTTAATTTACTTATTCATAAATTTTGCTTAACAGCTAACTTGTTTCGATAACTTGACTGTGTTCCGTTCTATTAGACTAAAATTTTTGCAATTCCTCTTTTTTTTTTTAACAAAAAAAAAATATTTCAATTTAAAAATTGTTGATCTTGTACCCTATCGCATAATATGTTGCTGATTATATAAAACAAATTTATTCTTACGAACTATAATATCCGAGAATGCAGAGCTGTGATTTCCTTTACGTTTAGTTTTTATTACGATTAGATAAGCAGGTTACTTTTTAATAGTCTTGGAATATATGTTGACATATATTTTTGTATAAGTATTTTAATGGCATTTAGTATTTTTGTACTGACAAAACAATTTTACATTATTTGTAATTGTATTTTATTTTCTGATTTTTCCTCTCATACCAGTAATATAGGTAAAAACCACCAGTAAAAAAACTAGTTTTTTCAACATGGGTTTTCTTCCAAACTTCACACATTTTTATCAACATAATTTTTTATACCTTAAATTTTAAGAGGAAAAGAGAAACGCTGAGTAAAAGTGAACTTACTCAATACTTAGTTTTAATAACTTAATTTTACGACACGAAATTTTATAATTTGCTGGTTTCAATATTCTGCTCTTTCACATTGTAAATAATTTTGAATTATGAATAAAATTTAATTTTTTATGTAATTAGTTCTAATCATTTAGTTTTTATTAATCATAATTATATTACAGTATTGTCATCTTAAACAATCATAGATAGAAAATTTCAGCTCAAATGAGTGATTTAAAACGTGAGAAAAAGCTTTCACGTTTTGACCCATAGTTACAAATGTGATAACACTTAACTCTTTATTAAAAACTGAGTAGTTTAGTAAAAAAATCTATTGTTACGTTACTCTGTCTTTTCTATGTTCTTTATTGCTTTATTTTAAGTTAGATTTATAATAATATAATATTTTTTTCATATATTATGCATATTTATTTGCTTTCTGTTATTCATAATTGAACTATGGACTCCAAAAAAACAGGTTAAGGGAAACCACTCTTTTAAAAAACGAGTTTTATGTATATTGAATTTCTTTATACTTTTAACACTTTCAAAAATACAGCGCGGTAATCTTATCTTTTGACTACTGAAATAGTTCCGCTACCTAAATAAATAAAAAATAATTCTTTTCTTTTCGGAA
>BMAU01016662.1:0-52500 GCA_019973935.1 Trichonephila clavipes
TCATTATGCTACTTATGTTTTCTGTTGTTTCTTACTGGAAATCAACTTCTGACTGTATTTCAAAATCAACAATACATATTAAATCTTTTTGTTTTGTTAAATAAATATTTTCTATTGGCTTGCTTTATCTAAGTTTATTAATTAATTTACTCCCCCAAGACAATTTAATAGGTTTTAATATTATCAATTTAATATACACACAAATAATAACTGAAGAAATATGTGTATATAATAAAATTAAATGTTAAATGTAATAGATTCAATTCACATGAGGGTCATATGATAAAAACAAACACGTGTTCTCCATTGAATGCAAAACAGACTATAAACTTATAGTACTTGTTGTTCTTTTATAAAACTTCGATAAAATAAAACTCCATATTTGGGTAAAGATGTTTAAATGTTATCAAAAAATATACCTACATAAAGAATTAAAATTTTAGAAAACATTAGTCGAATATTATTTCACTGAATAACTAATTATTTCATAGAATAACTGGTTTTTTCCTAGAATAAATTGGCCCAGCTATCGAGTGGTAGAGTATCGCAAGGTCGACTCAGTTTTTCATCCCTACTTCAGTGGGTCGATTAATGAGTATCAAACTTGCTTGGGGACTTAAGCACAAGGGGTCTCACTTCAGACTAACCACCTGATCGGAACAACAGCTCATGCACCTCAGCGCCCAACTGTCACGTATACTGGGATCGGCGCAGTAAGCCTTGGCCTTCATGGACTGTTGAAGGGCTGTTCATGGGCTGCTGAATTGAGTCCGTAGAATAACTATGTAAAGTGTAAAAGAAATGCATCTGTTACATACTTTAACTTACTTGTATAGTTGTTTCATGAAAAGGCCTAGTTATTCTATAAAATAACAGAATGATATACTTTAACGGTAAAACTTGTACTTTAAATCAAATGCATTTTGGAAACTATGTGTGTTATTACTGTTAAAAAATATGGGCTTTTTAAAATAATGTTTCTGAAAAGACTAAAAGTTGGCAACAACGAAGCACATATGTTTAACAGGAAACAAATGATTGGCTTTATCGACTATGACGTCAAATGTGTTTTTGAATTGCTTGACTAGAAACACGGGGCTATATATATATCATTATCATGTGACTGTGATGTCACATGAATTTAGCTTATAATATAAACATATTACACCATAATTAAGCTTCTAAATAATGCAAATATTACAAAATTATTATTTTTTTTCAAAAATAAGATCAATAAAATTTGAGAAAAAAATCAACTCGTTATTTTGTAGCATTTTTAATTTAATTTATTTCATTGTTAGAGTAATCAGAGTTATAACAAATAAGATAAAGTATCAAAACAGTATTTTAAAGAATCTAATTCACAACTTTGGAAATTAAAATAAAAATAAAAATAAACTTTCCATAGCAATAGATTTGCTCTCCCTGGACTTAGTGTAGCTTTAATACACATTCACATCTTCAAAAATAAAAATATTTTTCATGTTTTATTCCATTTTAATCATGAATCAGATTAAAAATTACAATCAAATTATGTTTATTGGATATTTTATTAATATGTGTCATACTCAATACATTTTCATTTACTGGAATAAATTGCAGTACATAGAAACGATGCAACACTATCATAAGCCGTAATTTCAATACTGTAAGTGGTAGAAGATTTCAAAGCAAATACCTTTCCATTCACTGAAATCAACTGACACAGGATACAGATGGAATTCAAATTAATGAGCGTTAATATTGTGCATGAACATATCTCATTTATAAAGCTTGGCAGTAATCGATGCGACTGAGCTTTATTCGAGCAAATACTCATTATGCCATATTTTAAATTTATTGTAGTTGTTTCAATCGCATCAACTTGAAACTTGAAATTAGTTTCGAAACAACTTCCTATCTTAGGCATTCCAATCTTCTCTACCAGCGTTTCTTAAACTGAGGTCAATGACTCCCGGGGATCCCAAGTGCCTTTCTATAGATCAGGAGAAATCTTGCCCTTAATGAATTAGTTACATTTTCTCAGCTCTTCTTTATCTTAAAATTAAGTGCAAAATCCTCTGGAAAGCTTGTGATAGGGCTTTATCAGATATTCTTACTAATCCGCTTGGGGAATCTTTGGGTTCTGAAGGGCATTATTTCAATCTAATCCTCTCAAAAAGAAACCATGATATGCAGATTAGTTAATATATAGATATTGGATCCTCAGGATTCGTGTGTTAGGAGAATAGAAGTCGGATAGTAGTTGAATGGAAGAATAGTTGTAGACGAATAGTAGAAGAATGTAATAGAAGAAAGACAGAAAGCTGTGAGATGCTGATCACCGTAAGACAAAGTTTTTCAAACTGAAGGACGCGTCCCCTTTGGGGGCCTTTGTAACCTGACAAGGAGGGCGCGAGCATATCAAAAAGTCGAAAATAAAAAAAAAATTAAAAATTGTAAATTTACTCAAACGAAGCAAAACAAAATACATCCTGACATAATAAAAGTAAAATACACATTTACATTGATATAATATACTTATTAATGTATCAGTACTGCACAATGTATTTGATAATTAATTTATCAATACTTAAGTTAAGAACAAGGTTAATAATTACTAGTGGCTCCTATGGGCTTGCCATATACCAAATTATACACAAAATTTAGTACATATCTTGATAATTCGTACGGTTTATAATTAACGTCATATTGTAGCTTTAGCATCAAAGTAAGTTAATTTTGAAATCAATTCATTATTATGAATTGCGCAATGAAAATTAATGCGCGATGAAAATTATGGGGGACGAATAAAAATTAAGATTAAAAATTGGGTCGTAAGAATTGAAAGTTTGAGAAGCACTGATGTAAGATATTAATTATAGAAGTAATTATGTAACGGATTTTGGTGTGTTAAGGAATCTAAGGCGGAAGAGGATTCTTAGGATAACTTTTCATAAAAATAAGTAATGGGATCCCAGGCACTATTTGCTTCGAATTTCTAATTACCTTAAAATACGGCGTATAACGCTCACTTTCAACACAAAAAATGAGGTCGAAATTTAGGGGTGCGCTTTATACGCCGGATATAGAAAAGTGATAGTTTCAAAAATAAAAAAAAGAAATATAAGCTTAACAAAAATTAGACTTCTACCTAGCTTGGACTTCTGTTTATTTGGAATGGGGGTGCTTTCGTAAAAATAGGGGTACGTGTTATACGGTGAATATACATAGAAATTAAAAAATGCGGCGAGAAAGTATGGATGTGTGCTGTACGTCAATGCGTTCTATACGCCGGATTTTACGTTACGTAGTATCACACCTGATTATATCCCTCTAGTAAGACTTGTGTTGCGTTGATCAATAAATATTTAGACAATAATAAATTAGATTTATTGTGGAGAATTTGGGTGATCAATCATTTATTCCTACCAATCTAGGTCGCGTGGATGAGATCAAACCCCCAGGCAGGGGGGTATCACAAGCTTAGGACCGGAATTGAGACTGCGCATTTTAAATATTATACCCAATATAATAGGATTCGAGAAAGAAATGCAGAACCTTTCTTCTTATTATATGTAATTATAGTTAAATTATTAAAATTAAGTTCAGTATTAATTTATTTGATAATAATATATGGTAGTATTTTTAATTAGATGATTACTGTTTTCTTAAAGAAGAAGAAATATGCTAAAATGTCTGCATAAATAGCAGATACTAGTAGTAGGTAGGGATTGCAATATCGGACCAAAAGTTCAAAACCTATATTCGGTATTTTTTAGATTTTAATACTAGTACTAGAAATTTTAGGAAAAGAAAGAAAATGCAGGTGTTTATTTGTTTTAGTTGCCAGTCTTATTAGATATTGTTAATATCACAAAGAATTAATTTGCAATTTTTAAATTATAACAGTATATAAAAATCACCAAAAAGAAAAGGAAATTCTTATTCATTTACATCACAAAAAAGTGTAAATATTAGTATTCAGTCTGAAATACTATTACAAGTTTTTCAAGTGTGATCTCAAAAAAATAATGCATTAATTGTACTGTCATTAAGCCTGGAACGTAATTATGTGCACAAATTACCAGCTATTGAAAACTCTATTTTGCCATCTACGCTAGTTGGTAGTATTGTTCGTAATAAGCTGTATACTTTTTCCAAGTATTTTCCTCTAAATCTCTCATCTTCAAATAAATCGATTTCTCGTCGGATGGTTTTGGATATAGCTGATTTTTGTACTGTATTTTGGTCTGCTGAAATTTTTTACTTATCGCTAATTCCAATTTTTGCTCTTGAGACAATTCCTTTTCACTATCGCAATTAGTTTCATCATCTTCGATAACTGTACGGAATTCACCTGAATGTGAGTAAGGTTTGTGGGTAAAAAACTTTAAGACAAATTACTATAAACTTGGTCAAATTTGAATCGGTTAAACTCTTTTCTTTTACATTTTTAAAATCATGATGAACCAATACAATGTGCATAACAAACTCCCAAATTAAAAAATAAAGTATTCAAATATTACGCATTTTCTTCACACATCTGCAACCTTCTTTTCACAGATACTAATATCAGACTACGAATCCTACACGTATGCAATATCGCTCTGAGTTGTAATGTAATAGTTTTGGCTCACCTCCTTCGATAATTCACATATGTTTATCTCTTCCCTTGATTGTACGATACAAGTTTATATCCACAGTCTAATTAATTGCGCCTGACATAAAAACGTGAGCTATTTTGCTAGGCTGGTGATCCCAGAACATATAGTGGAGATAATTTTAAAAAAATCTTGTGAATATGGAAAAACCGGTACTTAAACTTGTGAATGCAGGTACTACAAAATCCGGGTATACAGGTATCCCGGTATACCAGTATTGCAAACCCTAATAGTAGGATTATTGAGGAACTTTTACACCACTCACGCATGTGTTGGAAGTCAGGATGGGGTGCTCAAAATTTTTAAAGTCCGCGATGAAAAGTTGATACATAAAGGAGAGCCACGGCAATTGAAAGTTTATGAACCACTGCTCTATACTAGGGGAAATTATTTTTAAAAGTGTTTGCTGAGAGCTACATTTTCCCCCTGAATTTTCATGTGGGTATTGCAGGTCGTCATGTTTTAATATATATATATATATATATATATATATATATATATATATATATATATACACTGGTGTGCAAAAATTAAGGACGAGAGACGGTTTTTTCAATGTAACTTTGTACAAAAGCTTTCCAAATCAATACATTCAATACCGTAAGATCCCCAATACGTAAGGACATGTTTAATGTAAGCAACACTTACTAAAAGAGAAATCAGAGGGACAAAAAGAAGCTTGATTGAAAAAGTAGCATGGAGCGCAATGAGACTGAAGGCCGAAACATCCCTGTGATGGGTGTCCAGCAAGAAACATCCGGTCTTTAGTAGGGGATATGATCTCCCCTGACTGCTAGGCAGGTTTCACAGCATCTGCTCATGCTGAGAATGAGGGTTTCAATGAGTTGTTGAGGCATTGCTGCCCATTCGTCTTGCAGCGCCAATCGAAGCTCCCGAATCGTTACAGGTGGTAAGGTACGAGATGCCAAGCGTCTGCCTAGAAAATCCCATACAGGCTCGATGGGATTGAGATCCGGAGATCGTGCCGGCCAATCCATACGTTCAATATCCTCACTCTCTAAGAGCTGTTCGGCAGCTGCTGTGCGATGACATGGTGCATTGTATTCCATGAAAAGGAACTGCAGACCCATAGCGCCTCTAAAAAGACGCACATATGGAAGAAGAATCTCGTTACAATAACGGGTCCCGTTGACTGAACCTGCGTCGAAGATGTGAAGGTCTGTACGACTACCAAGCATGATGCCTCCCAAACGAGAACACCGCGACCTCCATACCTGTCCCTTTCAATGATGTTCGAGGGATGATTGCGGCTTCCCCGCTCTCTCCAGATGAGTATGCGATGAGAATCGCTACTCAAACTGAATCTGCTCTCATCTGTAAAGAGTACTCGTCCCCATTCATTGTTTCTCCAATTCCGGTGTTCCCGGCACCACAGAGAACGCCTTCTCCGATGGGCAGGCGTTAACGGTACACACCGTACAGTGCGTCGTGCAAACAGACGACCACCGTGCTGTCTTCTGGCCACTGTAAAACGCGATATCGGTCGTCCAGTCGCCTGTGTCGTGTGTCTAGCGATATCTCCCGCTGTCTGCCGCCTGTTTCTTCTGGCCTGTAAGACAATGTACCGGTCATCTGCGGGTGTGGTTCCTCGTGGACGACCACTATTGAACCCCCGAATAGCTGTTCCTGTAGTTTGAAATTGTCTCCAAAGTCGTGAAACGATGCTGTGAGCAATTCCGAACTCTGCAGTCACACTTGTCACACTGCGGCCTTCCTCCAACTTCCCAATGATTCGACCTCGAATAAAAGCGACCAGATGTCGTCTAACAGATTGATTATTTGCCATTTCTCGCTGGAGCAGCAACTCGGTGTGATTTTAACTGCTATACGGCGTGCAATCTCTTTGCCAGAAATACTGGTCTTACACCGACAACATGATTTATACTACTCAGACACTCCCCCATTATGTCTACCTACATATCTGCGCATGTGTTACCGTACATCACCTTACTTAATCTCCTGATTGGTCTTTCTGTTCGCTCTGCCTCTTCGTTCAGCTGATATGCTAATTTTTCGACTCTTCGACCTTAAGTTTTGCACACCAGTGTGTATATATATATATATATATATATATATATATATATATATATATATATATATATATATATATATATATATATATATATATTTAGCATCATCATATAGAAATGTATGATAAACAAACTATTACTACTTAATGTATACAATAGTATTTTATTTTTAATTTATAATTATTATCATTGATTTGAATTAGCAATTTAAAAGTTTTATAAAATATAACTTCACACGTAATGTTTTGTTTCTCTAAAAACATATTTAAAAACTGTTTGAACCATTTTATGAAATATTTTAAAAATATTTTTAACAACGTAATTTATTTTGCAAATTTTAAATAATAAATGTTATTTTATGTCTAATACATTCAGCTGATTAGAAATTTTAATTGTTTTATTTCAATATTTTTTTCTATAGATAAATTATTCTGCCCTATAGATTGCTAGCACTTTTCAATCGGATGGTTTTAATTAAAGTATGTTATTGCATTTAATAATTAAAATATCTTAAACTGTTTTTTTGCAGATGATACCTGCTATAGACTTTATCCAAAATATTGTGAAAAAATATTCTTAATGTACTAAAAACTTTTTTTAAAATGAAGTACCCTTTTAAGTAGATATAAATATTTATCAAACATTTGTTTTTATGAAGTTATTTTAATGTTATTGAAGTAAAATATTTGTTTATATTTAATAGTAATTACCTTATAATCCAAGCTCGAAATTAAAGAGTCCTTGTTATACGCCCAGTACAAAAAAGACAGCTTTAAAAATAATAGAAAAGAGAAGCAGAGAAAAAATTTGGGCTCCTACATATATCAAAATACGGTTTATTTAAAAGGAATAACATTTTTTAAGAACGTATGTGATCAGTGGTACCAGGACTCGGACTTACGATACGATGACAACTGTCTTTTATTAAGACCACTTGACTATTGTGCCAACGGAATGAATAAGAAAGTTTAGAATTTCTTTTTTTCCTTTTTTTTTACAAAACACATGTATAGTTATTTATTGACATTACTCCATAAATTAGAATGTTAATTACTTGACTTACCTTAACATAGATCATTTAGTCAAAAACTTACAACCATCGTTTAATTGTATTGTTGAATTTACTACGCTTAAAAATATACCTAGTTTTTTTTTCTTGGCTGTTTGTTGACCATACCAAGAGCTGTAAGTCTCTTGCTACTCCCTGCATGTAGTTACCGATTTAAAAATCCGATTTGTGCATTTATTTATTTTAGAAAATTTTAAATGCAGGCAGGGATTTTTAAAACATATACGAAGATTTAATAACAAAATGTTCTTATATTGAATTCGCAAAGTATTATAACCTTTTACCAAGAATTTTCTAGCAAAAACAATTTACTATATGTATAAAAAGTTTTTGGTAACGTGTGTAAATGTAGCAGTAATTTTTAAGAGCGAGCATATTAAGTCTAAGATAAAATGTTGTAAATATTTAAAAACTTTAAGAAAATAGATATTTTTTGGGGGGGAAGGTTGGAAAAAAAATTGAAAGTCTGTCATAAACTTTTGGTTTCGATTAGAATGCATTAGATATTTTTAAAAAATATGTACGCTAGTGGTTTTTTTTTAATATTAAAATGACTTTTTTTCCAGTTTAAGACTTTTTTTCGTATAAAAATCTCTACAATAATGCCTAATTTGTTCGTCCATGCAAATTTAATATATCCCCCCCTCGAAATTTTGAAGTATATATGTAAAATAACTTATTTACTATAGATATTATTTCAATATTAATAATGCTTATACATAAAAAATCACTAAAATCCCGTTTACATGGACGAGAAATAAGTGCTAAATACAGACATAAATCCCCTTGGGCCCCATTTACACGATGACCAGGTATTATGGATACATACACAGTAAAACTGACAAAAAAAGGTTTTTTTTTTTCAATTTCAAATTAATTACAAATTCCCTGCAATGACTTCCCCTAAACTATATAAAGCATTATCTTATGTTTTAATGAAAATATTTTATTTGATTTTTTTACACGGAACATGACAACACTTAATGTGTATACCTATTTCTACTATTTATTATATATATATATATATATATATATATATATATATATATATATATATATATATATATATATATATATATATATATACATATATATATAGTGTTAAATATACTTCAGTTCATCCAAACTTAAACTTATTTGGAGAAATGCATTGACATGTTATTTCGTTATCACTAATATGCTACTGAAGTACCATTTTATATTACATTAATACTTTAAGAAATGGAGGATGGAATGACAGCAGAAAAAAAAAGATTCAGAATTTTCAATCTAAAATTTAATGTTTAAAAATATATCAATAAAGTTAGACTAAATTAATTAATATCATTATTAATTCGATAAGTTACCAAATTTTATCAATAATAAATTAAGCACAATTTGTACTAATTGTATCAATTGTTTGGATGATTAAACACTTATTTTTGAGAAAAAAAATTCTTTATATATAAAGTTACCTTTTTTACTGAATTCTTCATAAATATATATGATTGTATGCAACAATGTCAAGTTATTCGTTTAAGGGTAAATAGAGAGTTATAAAAGGTTATATTAAAATTCCTAATATTTCCATTGCTTTTAGAAAGTAAGCATTCAACAGAAAATGTCTATATGTGAAGTTGTATTTGCTTTCATGATCTTAATTACCGATAAATATCATTAAACTGATCTAAGTACACTTTTTGGGTTAATATTTGCAACTAACTAAATGAAACACATTTATTTAGGTCTTAAAATTATTAGCAGGATAATATCAATATGCATGATCATTTAGATTTTATGTAAAAATTAAATCTATGTAAAAATTAAAATCCAGAGTATTCTTATGCTTAATACATTTCAGCTGAGGTGGCATTGATTTCTTTAAAACACAATGTTGATATTTCAATAACATGTGTATAGTCTTCATATGAAACTTATCAGAAACATTAAATTTTACATTTTAATAACCCTTGTGAAAATACCAATAAATAACATAGTGAAAAAAAATGTTATATCTGTGAGAGAAAAATTTACACCAGTCAAATTCTGAAAAACAGATACATTAAGAAATCCTCACATACTACAAAAATATTTTTTAATTCTTTGGGGTCGAAAAAGGCAATTTCTTTCCAACCCAATCTAGAAGCGAAACGTGACTATGCAAATTAGGAAACTTTTAAATAGCAGAAGATTATATATATATATATATATATATATATATATATATATATATATTCAGAGCGTCTTAACTAGAATTTTTGAAAGAGTCACATTACTTTCAAAGTTATTACCAATTGAAATAATTATCGACGTTTATTTCTGAAAATGTTTTTCCTCTATTGTACTAAAATATGGATCAATCCACATCTAAGATATAAATTTCAAAAGTCATAGTCAAACTCTGTACAGTGGTATGAACTATATACAGGCAAAATATTATTATTATAGAAGTATTTTTCATAACATAGTCGGATACCTTAAAAGGCCATTCTAAAATTAAACCAATATAAATGAAATTAACCTCACGACCATTATAGATTAAAATCTCTCGAGATAAAATTCAATTGAATTATTCAATCTATATATTTCGTAACTTAAAAAAATTTTAATCTTTTTCTAGCAAAGTACCAAAATTATAAATATTATCCACTGGGTTCCTTACCTTAAATTATAGCAGACATGTGGTATTTGTTTCTACGATCTCTGCTGTAACGTACTACCCTTTTTGTTTAGAAATAAAGCATTCTGTAAAAAAAATAAACTTGTATCTTGAATATAATTAGTCTCAGGAGAAGTAGAAAAAATGAGAAAATAGGATGAAGTATTACGTCTGTTGCGAACTTAATCTCCTACTGCTCTCCTTAATCTTTCAGTGGTATGCTTAATTCTGGAGGTCCCAAAGCAATTTACTTTGTTAAATCACCCGTATATAATGAGGTACCCGGCCAGTGATTTGATCAAAATCATCCTATAATACTACACGTATCTGTTCTATGTAATGCATAATGTTTATGCACAGTTACAATAAACTTCCGAGAATACAATTTGAAACTATGAGTTCGAATAAGCTTTTTAATAATTCGATACAAATAAGATTATTCTACATCTGGTAAGAAATACCCGATTAAATAAAATGAATACTTTTTCAATTCACGTATAAAATTTTAAAATTTAATTCAATATATAAAGTATATAATACCGGGTATTTCTAAAAGAATATCGGAGTTTTAAAGTTTTATAGTATTTATCACATATGAGTTTCAACTATAATTCACACATTGAATGAAAGAGTAACTGAAACAGTTTTACGTACAAGTTTACAAATGTTCAATGTGAGCCCCGTTCATCACATAACACACATCACGTCGATAGGCGAGTTCATCCCAAACTTTTTTCAGTGTGTCTTCAGTCTGAAAGCTAAGCTGGTATCAGATTAACGTACACACAATCCTTTATGAGCCCCCACAGATAAAATTCACATAGCGTCAGATCAGATGAACGTAGAGGCTATGTGATACAACCTTTATCGGGATGCTTTTTGCAAGCAATTCATTGGTTGGAGACAGTGATATTTAACCAATCGCGTACTGAGAGATGCCAGTGAGGCGGTGCACCATCTTGCTGTCAAATAAAGTTCTTTGGTTCACTTTCTTCCAATGGAGGAAACAGCTATAGTTGTAGAGCAAGAAGATAGGCAGAACCAGTTACAGTTGTTTACCAGTTACAGCAGTGTTTCTCAAACTGTGGGGCGCGCCCCCCTGGGGGGCGCGGTAACCCTGCGAGTGGGGCGAGAGCATATTGAAAATAAAAGGTTTAAAAAATATTTTTTTGGAATGAAGTAAAACAAGATGCTTTCTGACATAATAAAAAATACACATTTACGCTGATATAATTTATTTTTATCATCTGGTGATCATCAAAAATAAAAGATTCCGCTTCAAACGCTCATTAGTCGTATTTGATCCTATAACCAAATTAAACAAATATTTTGTTTGCTTTGCGGTCAATATGAGAACGATGAGATATTTTTTTTTACGTTTCTTATAACGATATCAAACGATGAGAGATTTTTTATTACGTTTCTTTTAACCTAAAATATTACTTTAGCTGACCTTCGAACTTACTGGTATGGTTATCTCGGTCTTTTTTTAGGGAAGTTGTAAATATATATAATATATTTCTGTTTCATCTTTTTTCCATGTGAAAGAGCTTTATGATATATGGATAAGCATGAGTATTCTGAAACATATAATGTATAATGAAGAACGTTTTACACAATTATTTTTTAGAACATGCTCCACTTTCCCCATGAGCAATTTTGTAGTTTTGATTGCTGCGTTGTACGACTTATTATGGTTTATAAATATAAATAAAAAATATTTAAAAAAATGGGCATCTGTGATCCCTATTAAAGGAAGTTGAAACTGATCAAGCAATTGAAGAACCTACTGAAATAATGCATATTAATCAAGATAGCGAAAGTAAGTATCAGAAAATCGTGAGACATGAAACGTTTGAGTTGATTTGAGTTTAGCTGGAAAATATCGTTCCTGTGTTGTTAGCGAAAAGTGTCTGTGATTTATGTCCTTTATTAAGGGCATTATTTATTTCGAACATTTTCTTTATTTTTATTGGATTTTTTCTCAAATTTTCTACGAAAAATTAAAAAGTCCTTGAAAGTAGGTAAGTACATTTTCTCTTAATAAAATTATTCACTGGAATTGTGATTTTTATAGTGTATAGTAAAAATAACTATAAAATAAAATATAGTTTTAAAACAAACTAAAAAACACGCTTTTATAGTGAATCGAACTAAAAAGCAAAAAAAATATATATATATTGCTTAAAATTAAGATATACAAAATTTAATACTTATCTTGTTAATTTGTACGGTTTATAAGTATAATTGTATTGTAGCTTTAGCGTCAAAGTGCATTATTATAGCATTCAGTACATTATTAATGTATAAGGGGGGGCGCGATAAAAATTGTGATTGAAAAGGGGGGCGTAAGTAGTGAAAGTTTGAGAACCACTGAGTTACAGCCATGGTAGTCCCGTAATTTTCCCTTTATAAAGACAGCTAGTTGTTTCAAATTGATGATATTACCTAAGAATGATATTATCATTAGGAGGTTGACAACCGAACCTAATACGGAACGTTCGTTGCACAGTAATAGCAGATTCTGTCTTCGCAAAGTGGATAACACGATACGCCTTATGTTTACCAGTCGCCATTTTTCTACTAACGCGTTGATCGGAAAGAAAGGGGGGAAATTAACATACGTTTCATGCAAACACGCACACATATCAGCAAACATATATTAATATTTTATTCGATATATGAGCCATAATAATATGTTATATGTAACGCAGCATTTCTCAAACTGTGGGGCGCGTCCCACTTGAGGGGCGTGATAACTCTACAAAGGGGGCGCGAGCATATTGAAAAGTTGAAAACAAACCATTATTTAGAAAAATTATTAAATAACTGAAAGTAAACAAACGAAATACACTCTGACTTAATAAAAAATACACATTTATCCTGATATAATACACTTAGAAATGTATCAGTGCTACACAAAATGTATTTTATAATTAATTTAGCAATACTAAGTTAAAAAATTTATTAATTACCAATGATTGTCATATATATATATATATATATATATATATATATATATATATATATATATATACACTGGTGTGCAAAACTTAAGGACGAAGTCGAAAACTAACATATCAGCTGAACGAAGAGGCAGAGCGGACAGAAAGACCAATCAGGAGATTAATGATAAGGTGATGTACGTTAATGCATACGCAGATATGCAGGAGTAGGGTAATGAGGGAGTGTCTGAGTAGTATAAAGCATGTTGTCGGTGTAAGATCAGTATTTCTGAGAAAGAGATTGCACGCCGTATAGCAGTTAAAATCACAACGAGTTGCTGCTCCAGCGAAAAATGGCGAATAATCAGTCTGTTAGACGACATCTGGATGCTTTTATTTGAGGTCGAATCATTGGGAGAAGTTGGGAGAAGGCCGCAGTGTGACAATTATGGCTGCGGGAAGTTCGGAAATTTATACAGCATCGTTTCACGACTTTGGAGACAATTTCAAACTACAGGAACAGCTATTCGGGGGTTCAGTAGTGGTCGTCCATGAGGAACCACACCCGCAGATGACCGGTACATTGTCTTACAGGCCAGAAGAAACAGGTGGCAGACAGCGGGAGAAATCGCTAGACACACGAAACAGGTGACTGTACGACCGATATACCGTGGCCAGAAGACTGCACGGTGGTGGTCTGTTGCACGACGCCCTGTACGGTGTGTACCTTTAACGCCTGCCCATCGGAGAAGGCGTTCTCTGTGGTGCCGGGAACACTGGAATTGGAGAAACAATGAATGGGGACGAGTACTCTTTACAGATGAAAGCAGATTCAGTTTGAGTAGCGATTCTCATCGCATACTCATCTGGAGAGAGCGGGGAAGCCGCAATCATCCCTCGAACTTAATTGAAAGGGACAGGTATGGATGTCGCGGTGTTCTCGTTTGGGGAGGCATCATGCTTGGTAGTCGTACAGAACTTCATATCTTCGACGCCGGTTCAGTCAACGGGACCCGTTATTGTAACGAGATTCTTCTTCCATATGTGCGTCTTTTTAGAGGCGCTATGGGTCTGCAGTTCCTTTTCATGGACGACAATGCAATATGTCATCGCACAGTAGCTGCCGAAGAGCTGTTAGAGAGTGAGGATATTGAACGTATGGATTGGCCGGCACGATCTCCGGATCTCAATCCCATCGAGCATGTATGGATTTTCTAGGCAAACGCGGCAGCTCGTACCTTACCACCAGTAATGATTCGGGAGCTTCGATTGGCGCTGCAAGACGAATGGGCAGCAATGCCTCAACAACTCATTGACACCCTCATTCTCAGCATGGGCAGACGCTGTGAAACCTGCCTAGCAGTCAGGGGAGATCATATCCCCTACTAAAGACCGAATGTTTCTTGCTGGACACCCATCACAGGGATGTTTCGGCCTTCAGTCTCATTGCGCTCCATGTTACTTTTTCAATCAAGCTTCTTTTTATCCCTCTGATTTCTCTTTTAGTAAGTATTGCTTACATATTACACATGTCCTTAAGTATTGGAGATCTTACGGTATTAAATGTGTTGATTTGGAAAGCTTTTGTACAAAGTTATATTGAAAAAACCGTCTCGTCCTTAATTTTGCACACCAGTGTATATATATATATATATATATATATATATATATATATATATATATATATATATATATATATATATTATTAAAAACAAAAAATTACACTTACCTTAATAATTTATACGGTTTATTATTAATCCCTTCACTGCCGGTTAAAAGTTAACACAATTTGCTTCCCCATGCCACCGTGTTCCAAGTAAGCGCGCATATATGATGTATAGTGAGGGGAAAGAATTAAGAAGCAAAATAAAAATCCGAAATAAGTAAATCCATCGTAGACATTGGCAAGGTCCTTTAATTGCATTACAAAGCTTTCGGAATATTTTTAAGGTTAGCAGTGCACAGAAAAGATTCTACTTCGGAAAGACGTATATATACGTCCGGGAAATAAGCACTTTTGCTTAGCACGACGTTTATATACGCCTCGGCAATTAAGATGTTAAAGTAGTATCGTAGCTTTAGCGTCAAATTGTAGTATTATTCAGTTCGATACATTGTTATTGTATGAGGGGGGCGCGATGAAAATTATGATTGAAAATTGGGTCGCGAAATTTCTAACTTTGAGAAGCACTGATGTAACGAATGTTATATAAAACGTTATAACTCCGATATTCTTTTAGAAACAACCGGTATTGTTAATTACCTATAAGATGATATCGCATTTTAAAGCTGCACGACAGATACTTCCGACTGAACACGTTATTGGAGCTTACCCCTATCTCCAAAATAACAATTCAACGTTAGAGCATTTAACTCACCGTATTTAACGTTTATCTCTTTCTTTATACGACAGGTCTTCAGTGAGTAAGTGAGTGAGTGATTGTATATTAACGTCATGTTATAATGGTTTACGCGTGCTATTGGTGACGGTCAAATGACGAGGGCGAAACCTGAAATGACACCTCTTTTTCCTAACTCCATACCGCATCACCCAAGGCCTCCACATATTAAGCATGCAGAGGCTCCCTCTACATGGCGTGTCCTTAGCGACAGTATGCCGAAACGCATGATATGACCCAGCCTCTAGACCTAGACCACTATAATACCACACACACTCATTGACATCAGGACTCTAAAATATGAAACAACACTAGTCAAGGTTTTTCGATCATGACACTAGATTACTTTATATTGCTTTTTATTTAATAATTAATATTCTTAAATACTTAGATCCAATTATACGTTTATGATCTTTTCGAGCAAAACATATTTTTAATTTTTAAATTGGAATATATAAATGATACGGACTGCGCATGTCATATTAAAATTCCTTAGTAAAAATTATTATTTGAGAAGGGAAAATTTGGCAATGTTTCATTTTGTATGAAGGGAAGCATCTAAATAATTATTCCAATAAAGAACGTTGTAGTAAGATTCTGTACTAAATTCAAAATTACCCGGTGCTAGTTAACTGCAAATCAAAAACAAGCATTTCTTTATGAACAACATGCAATATAAATAAATAAATAAAATTCCAACCTATTAAAAGGAGAAAAAGGGGAAAACCGTATGTTCACCATATTCTAGCTAAAACCATTTAACTCAACGTAACAAATAGGATGAATCAAAAGACTTATCCTGATCTTAAATATTTTTTGCGCTCAAACTATTATAATTAGATTTATGTTAGTCTGGATATATTATAAGTATTGTTATGAGTATATATATATATTTTGTAAGACCATTTACCTCAGTAAATTTCAACGTGTATCCCCTTGGTAGCTCTAAGAATGTCTAAGTGGTATCCCAGGTCCAAACCATGTAATCTTTAACATATCTTAAACACTTGCACTTTATAAGCATGCAACCTAAAATTTTTATGAAGAATTCTTACCAAACGTTTGTTCGATATTAGAAGTTAAGGTATCCGACTACTTGCGACAACTTTTTTTTGAAAAAAAGGAGATATGGAGATCATTTTTGTGATTTTTATATTTATTTAGTATATTTTAAGGAAAAAATCCTAACCTTGGTAAAAGAAAAAAATATTATTATTAAAATGGGAAAAAACTAGTAAAAATGTACGAAAAATTACATAAACGGGGCCCGCTCTCTACAAAGATTTTATGAACGAACTCTCAATTTTTCAATTTTGATGTGTTACTTTGTTATTCTCCTGTTTGAAGTGACCTTCACGATAAGATATATTTTAATTTTTACAAAAACTAGAACACTTTATTTAAGTCATTATACAAAATTGCTTAAAAAAACATTGACTATATTCACATAAAGAACTGCAAATTTTGAAATAAAACAGTTATTGATAAATCTGAAGATCAAAACACTTCTACTGTTATGCAGAACATAAGCAAAAAATTTCAGCTAATTATTTTTAAAAGTTTTTGAGCAATCGCCGTCCCCCTTTGAGTTTTTCGAAAAAAAAAAACACATGTCGAGTAAAACGCATTTTAAAGTTTGACATCTTGTGTAAAGTTATGGCATGCAGTTTTTGTTCTAGTGGAGGGAAAATAAAGTACTTGGTATTGTTATTAAGTTAATAAAATGGTCTATAAAATAAAGTCGTAAAAAAATTTGCCAATTTTTGAAAAAAATCATGGTTTTAGGGTAGTCGGATACCTTAGCATGAATCCGACTACGTTCGGAACCGTGATTTTCAAAAGCACATAAATGGATAATTTTCATGATATTTAGTGTCACTTAGATTAGAATATATTCATAAAATTGTTTTAAGGACATTTTGACGAAAAAGAATTGATTTAAATACAATATTTTGGCAAACAATTTAACTTAGAATAATCTTTTTTCCAAATGTTCTCCTTTTGTGAAAAATGCTTCTATCAGAATAATATTTTGCCTGTATATAGCTCAGACCTCTCTGTTTAGAGGCTCAACTAGAATTTTTGAAAGATATAACTTAGAAGGGGGTTTATTCATATTTTACGACAACAGAGGGGAGGGAGTAATAGTAATATGAATTAAGCTGAATCTGTTTTGGGAGTGATACTTCTTTAGAAGCATTTTGCTGAAGAATGTACTGAAATGAAGCATCAGATGCGAGTGCGTTACTGTCATTCGGCACTAGTTGGAAATCGTGCTCGGGTAGGGAACGCGCGGTTAGTTTTTATCTGAAAACTTTTTTGCCACATGTTTTTTTATGTTGTTGTTGTTTTTTTAATACAAATATTTTGTGCACACTTTTTTCGGTAAAATCTTATTTTATTTACTTAAATGTTATTGTCATGCAGCTAACTTCTACTCAACTCTAGGAATTGACCGATAAAAGAGCAAGCGATGAGAAAAAAGATTATTCTTGGAGATTGAAGATAAGAAGTAACGAAACGGGATCTATTCTTCAATTCCTACTATTAGCTCGCACTATATATATATATATATATTTATTTATTTATCTTGGTGCAATTTTCAATCGTTAATAAAATACATTTTAAAGCGCTCTGCTGAGCTGAAATTTATATGCATGGTTATTTTGGATAACAATGCAATAATTTAATTATAATTAATAAAAATAATGGATTAAAAACTAGTTATTTAAAAAATTACAAATACAGCCACATTGGCATCATTTTTGGCGTCTTAGCGACCCTTTTGGAGACTTGTGTCAAAACTTGAAAATGTTTTTTCTGACGCTTTAAAACATTCAGTTGAACTGGAATTTTATAGGCACGATTGTTTTAGGTGACAATATTTTAATGATAATTAATCAAACTGAACTATCACTTAAATGTTGTGATTTTGACCTAAGTATATACATATTTATATTAATTGTAACTATTTAATAAAAATTAGCTAAAATAAAATGTTTTCATTGTTGATGTAAGTAGGAATTGACTTAATTTTTTTTTATATTACTTGTTTTTATTTAGTAGATGAGTATTTAGGCACGAAAATGAGCCAAATTAATAAAAATATGAGCTGTTAATGAAGTTAATTGGCGAGAAGGTTGTCAATATCTTAATTTATATTAATAATGGCGACAAAGAGATTACGAAAAAATTAAAGTATTAATTGTGAGAAAGTTCGAACCATCTTTTTTTGTCCGCTTAGGGTTTTTAAGTAAAAGTAAATGGCTCACAGGGCATACTTTTTCCAAGCTTTGCATAGCTTCCGGCTTCATATATATATATATATATATATATATATATATATATATATTCCAAAATATATAAATGCATAGATAGTTATAGAACCTAAGATAACTAATAAGATATATAAAATAGATATCATTTATATATATATATATATATATATATATATATATATATATATATATATATATATATATAAATGACACATATTATTGCAAATGGTATTGGCGAGAATATATATGAAAGGAAGCACATGGTTGTCAATACAACGCGTATGACACTTTGGAAGTCAGGGTGGCGAGTTATCTTGAACATTGACATAGTTCCAATTATACGTAAGTAAATGTATATTATAAATGTGAAAGTTTGTGAGGATGTTTGTTGGTCTTTCACGCAAAAACAACTGAATGGATTTTAATGAAACTTTACATAAAATAGCTTATACATCAGAATAACACATAGGCTATAATTTATAAAAAATTGTAAAAAGTGTCCAAAATATAACGATATTTGCCAAGTAAGTAGGAAAAAATTCTGGCATCTGCAAGCAAAACTGGCTTGCGCTGCAGAAAAGCCCAACACAGCATATATAAATCTTTTGTTTGTGAAAAACTCTTTTTGTTTTGGCTACGCAAGAGGCTCGCTTCTAATTAATTCCTGCAATCAGAATAATACTTATTTTTTATTTCAGAATAAAGCTAAATTTTGAAGGGAGAGGTTGTTATAAATCTCTCTTTATTTTAAAGTTTTTTTTATGATTTTATTATGCACATTTGGTAGTAAGAAATTTATCTTTTTTTCAAAATAAATGCTTTTATCGGTTCTGTTACTTCAAGTAAATAAACTTTCTCTTTCACACTGTATCATTTGGACAAACATTCATAATTTGTTTGTGGTTACTAGTTATTTATAACTCTATAATTTTAATTGAATATAGGCAGATATTGCATTTTTTAAGATGAAAAATAATAATAATTACTGAACACTGTATTTTTTGGAGTGAGTGAGTGAATATTAACGTCGCACTGTTCAGCTACACGAGGGCTTTTGGCGATGGACCGCTTAAGTTTGAACCCTGGTCAAGTGGCGTAGACGCCGCCTGAGCTGGCACCCCCTTCTCCTAACTACCACACCATACCAACTTAGAAGGAATATTCTACCAATACTTAGCAGAAATATTCTTTGAAATCCACTCTTCCAAGATATATGGCAGCACGGGTTCTTGATGAGTATTTTATCGGGGAAGTCGAATAGTTTTGTAGCAGATATTGCGTTTTCAGCGGATTGCAAAGATTATTATTTTTGTCCCGAAAAAATAGTTTATGTCAAAATTTAAGTGTCTTATATTTTTGTATGTTATTGAAGACCTTAGAAAATGTGTTGACTACTTATTTTAAGTCAACGGTGTATATAATTAATTTTACAGTGGAATATCTTTAATTAATTTATTAGCTCTAACGGATTAAATTTTCCAAAGAGGAGTATTTTGTTTATGTGTATTCTTTAATTTGTAAATGTAGTGATCCAAAAAAAATATTGTATGAAAAAAACTGCAGTAAATCATAATGCGGTTGGATAAAGTATTAAAGTGCATTTCCCCCTACACGGTGGGTCTTACAAAGCTCTAATAAAGCTCGAGATATGAAAGTAGCTAGGCATTTGCCAACTTGACTCTATCGTAACATTTCGCTATGTTTTTTTTTTATTGAATCACCATTATAATTTAAGAAACGGCGTTGCTTGCGAAAATTGCAATTTTAAAATAAAATAAGTACAACAGTAAGTAATATTAATGTATTACACTTTCAGATATAAATTATTCACACTACTTTAAGCGTTCATTAAGCTAAACTTTTAACAATGTGTTACTTTTGCACAGCAGAGATCAGCTTAGGGAGGTATTTTGAAAAATCGACCCTCAAGAGTGTTACTAGGAAATATAAATAAAAAAAAAATCCTTTTTATCAGCTATTAGATCTACATACTTAAATTTTAACAAATGTGTTTTTTTCTTTCTTTTTTTTGTTTAGCTGAGATATGCAAAAAATTATTTTTTGTTTAATTTGCAATTTACATAAAATCAACTAATTAAAAACTTATTTTTCGTTCAATCTGTGTTGTTTAATTTTTCAGTTCACCCGTGCGAAGAACGGCATACCAGCTAGGAAATATATATATTATATAAATATAATCTACATAAGTAATTTAAATATACATATATTTTAATTTTTAGACTAATTGACATTTTTGTTAATCGTATATACTCAGAAATAAATGTATAAGAATGCATAAATATTTTAACATTGCTCTTTACAGAAAATGAAATAAATAATTAATTTAATCGATGGGTATGCAAGATAAAAATAACTACTTAAATTATCCGACTACTTGCAACAACTTTTTTTTTGAAAAAATGGAGATATGTGGAATTTTTTGTAAATTTTAGATTTATTTAACATGTTTTAAGGAAGAAATCTTAAAATTGAAATCAGAAAATGAATTATTATTATTAAAATGGGAAAATACTGGTGAAAATATACAAAAGTTACATAAACGGAGCAGGCTTTGTGCTAAAATTTTATGAACGAATTCTCAATTTTTCAATCTTGATGTGTTACTTTGTTATTTATGTTTGAGGTGACCTTCATGATAAGAGATATTTTAACTTTTTCAAAAATTATATAAATTGCTTAAAAAAACGATGATCATATTCACATAAAGAACTGTAAATTTTTAAATAAAACAGTGATTGATAAATCTGAAAGTCAAAACACTTCCACTGTTATACAGAACATACACAAAAAATTTCATTTAAATAATTTTGAAAAGTTTTTGAGCAATCGCCATCCCCGTTTGAGGTTTTCGAGAAAAACGTATTTATAAGTGTGACATCTTGTGTAAAATATGGCATCTGCTTTTATTAGAACACCTGTAGTTTTTGCTCTAGTGAATGGAAAATAAAAATCTTGGTATTTTTCATAAGATAATAAGATGGTCTACAATTAAAATCATAAGAAAAATTTGTCAATTTTTAAAATAATCCTGATTTTCGGGTAGTCGAATACCTTAACGCCCGTATTTGAAAATGTCCTAAAGGGAAAAAAAAAGAGTACATACGAGCAATTGGATTTTCTTGACCAGAATAAGTTTTTACTTCTGTCGTGTGCTCATAAGCACACAATTTTTTTTCTTTTTTTGATTTTATGAGAGATGCCATCTTAGAACATAATTTATTTTATCTCATAGACACATGAATTATTTATTAATTTTTATCTTAATCATGAAAGGATTCTAAACTGCTGGATCAAACATAAGAGAATGATCGTTAGAATGTTATAGAATTTAAACATACGCACAAAGTCTGATTTTCTTTTCATAGACCATTTATATTATTCCTTTATTTTATAGTGATTAGTGCATAAAATAAGAATGAAATATTGTTTTTAGATGTAGAAGTAAAGAAAATAATATTTAAATTAAATTTCATTTTAATCCATTGTTGCTATTTTCATGATCTTTATTAGTCTCTCCACAATCGTTTTTTACTCAGTAATCGTAGATCATTTGCTAAAATAAGCCTTACCTTACACTCTATTTATTATAATGTTTCGATTAGGTTTAAACGAAGACATATGCGCGATAGTTCTGCATCACTAGTAGAAAAAATAATTGCTTGAAATCAACGTTAATTATTATATTAAGTGCATAAATCCCTTAAACATAATTGCTAACAAGTTTCTTTCTTAATACGTATCTTGTGAATTAATTGAATTTGTGAGAAAATATATTTAAATTTAGGTCTGAAATACACATTTCAGGAATTTATGCTCTGATCAATGGAGTTGTTTTAAGGAAAATAATGCAATGTGCGCAATGAAAAAAAAACGAAACACTTCGCTGAAGAAAAAATATTATATATTTGACCGTTCAGTACTGAATATATGCATGTCAAATAGGATATATGAATACGACATTAAGACATTAGCGACTGTAAGAAAAGGTGGTCATGATTTGTACAAGTCTTGTTCCTTGATTTCGAATGAAGTACATCATGAACAATACAGTATGATTCATAAATAAGTATTCAAGTAAAATGCATTATAATTCAAGAACAGTATAAGATGTTACATATTACTCGTAATTGAATTACATGGCATTACTTTAAGTTTTGTTAGAGTCAATTTCAGATGTTCTGTGTGTGAGACCTTAGTCACACAACACATATTGAGCTGGTAATCCATTCCTGCCTAAACGCATGCTAAAGTATCTGAATCAACTTTACTGATAGCGGTTGAGATACAGTGTTTCAGTTCCATTGGTCAACAGAAAGGGAAAGGACGAATACCTTGTTTCTTTTTCCCCACTCTTTCCTGGAAAGAAATCGCAAGGTGTTAACAGAAAAAAAACTTTACTTAAACAAAGTTAAAAAGCTTTTAAGTTAGATAAATTACATGCTTATATGCAGAATAAATATTGGTCTTGAGAAAGGCCTTTATTTTAATCAATTTTAGTTAAATAACTATAAGAACACCAAAAACTCAAAGCATAAACAAACTGAAACAGTGAAAGTTGAAGTTAATAGCCACTTCTCTGCAAGTATCGATTTTATTAAAAAAATTATTAGTAATTAATTAAATTTAAAAATGTAAAAATGCTTTAAAATGAAACCGAAACTAACCATGCCCCATCAGCTGTCAAATATAGTGACAGACTATACTCAGAAAACTTCAAATATCTTAAAAACTAATTGGTTATTAGATATGAAATTTGGGGCCAAGATTCTCAATCGCTTGGGCTACAAGAAAATGCAAAAACAGTTTTTTCGATAAATTTGTCATTTTTAGAGTAATGTGTATTATTAAGTCAGGGCTTCCGGGTAGCCATTGAGTGAGTTGCATTTTGTAGTTCATGGCTAGTTCAATTCATGGACGAGGGAAATGTCTATCGAAGTAATGCCACATGTTGGCTGATCAGTGGGGTGATGCACCATCCAATTTGAAGTAGTCAATATCGCCTTGCAACTGTGGCATCAACCAAAGAATTAGCATATATAAAAAAAATGCTCCCGTAAAAGTTTGCTAAATTAAAAAAAATATTACTACTGCAGACGCCACCCTTTCGACCGAATTCTTATATCACATGCACACTATTGTCTACTTACCTACAGTCAGAGGCCAGACTCTAACTTAAAGACTAAATCTACCTTTGCGGTTCATTGAGGTGGTGTGTATATGTGACTGCTATTGTTTTACAGCATCTGGGATTTGTAAATATCTTTATAAACCACCCTGTATTTAACTTGAAATATATCTGAGTAATTTTACACTCTAATTAAAACAATCAATCAGATACATTCACCAGACATTGAATAAATTAATTATTCTAACTTGACGAAAATTAAAATTTAGACCTATTCTTATTGTCTTCAGTAATACATTAGTTTAATTCATTGAAATATATTAGTTAAAATTAATTAGAAATTCTCCAAGAAGTACAAACATTTTATTAAATTACCATTTAAAGAAAAAAAAGTAACTGAAGTTTATGTTATACTTAAGCGCAAATGTACCTTAGGCAGACGATGATGAAGCGATACTCAGTGGACAACATATAATTGAATAAATTAAATTTCAGACTAAATTGTTCTTACTGAAGGTTTAAAATTAGCTATGCATTTTTTTTCAGGAAATTCGCCCAATTTATTGGATGCCCCGTGGATATTTTTTCTTACATTTCGAAACGTGTTAAGTTTATTAGTTGAAATTTAAAATAATAATAATAATAGTTGTCAATATATGCTTAACAATTTCCATAAATATCTAGAAAAAAAAGTTACTGTGTATATGACCGTGTAATATTTTAAAACCCCAAATTTCTTATTCATTTCTTTGTATGGCAAGAATTAAAAAAAAAAAGGTGTTGTGTATTCATTAGAACCTGCTTTTGTGCGGTCTTTTTTTTATGCGATTTGTTTTGCGCGATCTTTTTTAAACGGTATATGAATTTCAACGGCTTCGATGCCACTCAAAGGTTTTCTAGTAATGTTGTAAGGTGTGTGGGTGATGCCCTACTTCTAAGTTATCTACGTGACCTAGAGGTGTGGGAGTGAATGAAGAACCAGGTGTTGTCATGATCTTAATATATCTTTATAAAGATCATGCCAACACTTATTATCTTTATTATCTTTATTTTACTAAACACTAACACAATGATTTTTTTTTTCATTTTAGTGGATCTAATGTGAGAAAACACACAATTCATATTAACAAATAAGCGCGACTTTAATCACTATATTTCTGCCTATTCCTAATCTCAACTTATACACAGTTCCTAATAGATAACATAATTATCCTACCTTAATATCTTGGTTAATAACAATCTTTTTTCTCGGATCCTAAGTGTATTTTCTATATCTCACATGGAATAGTATCCACCCTGACTTGATAGTTCTGTCGCGGAGTACTTCACACTAGAATAACGGCTTACTTCTCTTCCTTCAGTTTACGCGCTTAAACACAGAATAGCATAATCACTTCCCAATAGGTCATCCGCTTTCGTTAAACTTCTGTTATTTAAAATGTTTCTAATTTTCATATTCACGCTTTGCTTCTGGATTTGGTTGGAAAGAATTTGCATTTATCGGCCCCAAAGAACCCACGAAGAGTGTCTAGTAAAAAACGTGATGAGCCCGTAACAATGTGCATATGTACACTTCAAGATCCTTTGTTTATTTGTTTGTTTCTCCACAACGTATGTTCAATTGCATTCTCTCAATGTTCTATTTGCAAGCGCTTGATTGAAGACGGAACTTTCAAATGCAGTGTCATTATCAATAATTTGATAAATCATGAAGAATAAGGGACACTCAAATACTAACTTGGTTCAAACAAACGAGGTTTAACATTAAGTCGACTGCAAAAAAATCAATATTGATAGAAATGCAAGTTTATTTCGAATAAAACATTATGATAAACATTCACTGCTGACCACCGTAAATGCAACACCAAGATAGACAAGATATAGCACAACAAAATTTATTTTGTAGATAACATGTTGACCAAGTATCACATGATTACATTTATAGACTTCTGTGAAGTGTTGTTCCTGCTAGAATCAGAAGCCAGAGTAGCCACCATTGTTGGAAATCACCGCTGCTACACGCCTCGGTATTGATTCAGAGAAACTTTGTATGTGCTCTTGGGGTACAGCAGACCAAGCAGCTTCCACACGTTGCCAATGTTGATCAAGTGTGGCAGCTGGGGGTGTAATCTGGGTCAATCGTTGAGCAATCATGGAACACATGTTTTCTACCAGCGAAAGATCCGGAGAGCGGGCCGGCCAGGGAAGCAATTCAATCTGGTAATTGACGAAAAACCTTTGGATAATGCGTGTCCTGTGTGGTCACGCATTATTATGTTGAAATATGGCTGTGACCAAGCTTTGAAGGTAACGAAGGGCAACTGGCTCCAACATTTCGGAGATGTAGCGCTGGTTGTTTACAGTACCGGTAATGCGTACTAAGAAGTGAGAGAGGGATATTCAATACCACCCCATACCATAATACCTGGTTGCAAGATCAGTATAGCGGTGCATAACGCAGCTGTGCAGCATCCTCTCTGCACGGTGTCTCCAGACTCGAATCCGACCATCGTGGTGTGGCAGACAGATGCGTGACTCGTCAGTAAAGACAACTTCATTCAATTTTGCCGCGCACATCCTTCTTTTCTAACACCATTGGCGGCGGAGACGACTGTGGTTCTACGTCAAGGGTACACCAAGAAATGGCCGTCTTGCGGGCTGCCAGCTCTGCTGTAAACGGCGTCGAATGGTACGCGCAGACACTGAATGATGCGTTACAGTCTCAATGTGCTGTGCTTTGGTTCGTGATGTGAATGAGCGATCCGTCACTGTAATTCGCACAATTTGCCTGCCCTCACTTGAAGTGGTGCACTGAGGTGGATACGATCGACAACGTCGGTCCATGGTACTCTCCTGAATCCAACGGTCACGTATCCACATTACAGTTGTTTGGTGTCGCCCAACGTGACTTTCGATTTCCCTGAAAGATAATCCACAATCTCGGTAGGCCACTATCCTTCCTCTGTCAAACTCGAATACTTAATCAAAAGCTGATCGCTGTTTTCTACGAGACATATCTCATCGTTTTTTGAAAAAAAAAACACAAGAAAAATACAATTGCCGAAATTAAAATAATCGAAATCTCCAAGCCTTAAATAACGCTTTGAGTTGGCGCCACAGGCACGCGTGATGTGTGTCTGCGTTGAAATTGCAATCATTTACATATCTTACCTCCGCTAATGCATGTTATAAATTTCACGTTATTTGCATGCTTCCTTCAGGGTGTTGCATTTACGGTGACCAGCAGTGTTTATTATTATATACTTTATTGTGCTGATACATTGACTGGCCACAACAATATTCGTTGAGGGCTGCATGTGACCCGCGAGTCATGAGTTTGACACTCCTGGTGAAGACGGCCAAGAAGAACCGGGTTCTTTGAAAGAGGAGAAAATATATACAGGGATCCAGCTGACCTACTAATCGGAAAATCGTTTTCTTTGAATAAATATCAATTCCAAAATGAGTTTGAATATCTACAAAAAGAACTTTTATCAAGCATAGTTGGTTATCTTGACCTTTACTAGCAACTGACCAACCGACGGTCGTCGCAGAAACTTATGACTTATACTTTATGGTGCGAAAAAATATATCAATCGAAACATCCTCTTCAAGACGAAAGCTATTTTGAATTATTTCATCTCAGCAAGATGCGTAATTGTGTAGCAGTGAATTATGTATGTGCACTTTGATTGTGCACACAATTATATGTTTTTACAATGTTTCCATAAGTAATTTGATTATTTATTTTGTTTGGAAGCACTATCTTAAAAATTTCGTAAATAATTGACCTATTTTCAAGATGCGACTTTTTATGTGGTTCTTCTACACCGCATATACAAAAAAAATCAGTAATATATCGGCAAAGTTGTTCGTTGTATGTAAAACGCATGTTGTTTGTGCGGTTTCATTTTATGCAGACCCTAACAACCCCACAAAAACAACTTTACTTTATTGCATTGATAACACGTCAAATGAGCATGCTAGCTTAACTCATGGTTGGTGTGTCATGAATTCAAGCCCACTGAAGAACAGCCTTGGAAAACTGATACCGTTGAATATGTAGGAGTTCAAATACCTCCTCAGACCAGTGGCGTAACGGAGAACACTTGGACACACCTGCAAAGTCAGGTTTTGAGCCCTCAAGTTGGATTTTACAAAGGGTAGGTACTCGGCGATAGTCAGGCTGTGGGACCCTCTAGAGCCCTGCCCCCCCCCGCGATGGAGGGGGGGTGGGGTGTACGTTACGCCACTGCATCTGACTTGGTGAGTTAGTTTGCAGAAGGGGGTGCCACTGAATTGTAGCTTTCGTCCTCAAAGCGTGGCTCAAAATTTGGAGGTCCGCCAAAAGCCCTTGTATTGTTTTAGGACGTGGCATTAATAAAACACTCGCTTACTTATACTTATAACAAATTTAGTAAATACGGCTAAATTGGTACGGTGGCATTTGAATATTAAAGATTTTAATCAGTTTATGCATTTGTGGATGTTCTAAATAATGAGAATTTAAATTGATTGTAAGTTGATAATATATAACAATTTAACAACTGTGCCTCATAATTTCAAAATAAAACTTAAGGCCTCATAGAACTTTTAAATAGCAAACTTTTAAATTTTTTGGAAAAAAAGTATATGTTACAGCCTCATGTTTCTGAACATTTTGGTACCAAAATTGTGTTGATACTATGCAAACTTCTGAAGTTATTGAGAAATAAGTAGTGAAACTTAAACAG
Organism: Trichonephila clavipes; assembly: GCA_019973935.1. NCBI lineage: Eukaryota > Metazoa > Arthropoda > Arachnida > Araneae > Nephilidae > Trichonephila > Trichonephila clavipes. The sequence goes on from BMAU01016662.1 coordinate 28,903, forward strand.
AAAACCCTTGCTTTTTCTTATCTTTAATTTCATTTTTCGCAAAACAAAAAAACTTAGCTTACACGAAGGATTTCTCAGAAATTATTTATGGTATCAATTTGAAATTTTATACACGTGTTTAAAAAAAGAGTCTCTTCATACCTAATACATCAATTTAAAAAAATAACAGAATTTTTCTTATTTGAATTTTAACTAATTTTTATAAAAAATTTAAAATTTTCGTGATGTGTGTTACAATTGTGTATTTAAAAAGGTATTTTTTTCTCTAAATTTCTTAAACGTGTGTATAACTTCAAAAGTAAACATTTTTATACCAAGTAAATATAATTTTGTAAATTTTGATTAATTTTGTACGTTAGAATCCTGCGCGGTGTAAAATACTAATTTTCATATTTTTGAAAAATTGTCTAATTTTTATTTCTTTATACCTTTTTCAATTCCTTCTCAAATTCTCTGAAATTTTGGGAAATAATGTATATGTATATATGTTATTATCTTATGGTAAAAATTTCAAATTTTTGTTTCGTTTTATTGCTAAGTTACATTGGTTTATAGAAGAATGTTTTTTTCGAGTGCACGGATATTTGTTACGAGTCCTGTGAGCCCTTAATTAATCTTTTATTAAAATACCACAAACTATTCTCTTCTGAATACCTCTTGCATGAAAGAAAAGTTTTGATAAATATAATACAATTGTACATAGAAATTTTGCAAGCACCTTTCATGGGTCTTCATAGAAACAAGTGATAATAAGCCAATTGCTGCTTAGAACAACAAAAAATTTATTTTAGTTACTTTTTTATGTATTAAATAATTAAAATTCATATATTTCCTTTCATTTCTAATGTCCTGTGAATTGGTGTTTTGTCATTGCTAACCTGGTACATTCCCCAGAAGCTCGATCGTAACTCTCTTTATAGTGCTGCGCCATATAAGCGGATACCAATCACCGCAGGTAATTTTGACGTCCAGTTTAGTCCATGAGCTATGACGATGCGGACCTGTTCTAGGATTTACTTTTGCCGAGAGCTCCTAAGCCAAACAGACATTCTATGGAGGTTTTGCTTGCCGTATAATCACGCGACATGGCCGCTGTCGATTTTTTGCACAAGAAAATCCACGGACTTGGACCGCGGTCATACATTCAAACTTGGGTGCAGCAGGACAGGGACAAACCAATCACGTCATCCAGCCAGCTTTACATTTAATATAAATATGTACATAGACATTACATAATCAGAAAATTAAAGGACAAAATAGAAAGAAAACATAATTCTACTTTTTCCTTTCTATGTGTATGGTGTTTTACTATTTTTTTTTGTTTGTTACTGTCTATTCATTAATTAAATTTAGTTATTCTTATAAAATATTATAGTAGAAAAAATAACATTCTCGGAAAATATTCCGTCCCAGACGGAATTCGAACTCATGACCTATAGCTTAGAAGTCCAACGCACGATTCATTGCGCTACAGGGACACAGAGAATGATTTTTCTTTCTATACATGCTATCAGACAATTATTTCGCTTTTTACTATTTATTCATTCTTTTGATTTATTTAATGTATTAATATTTGAAAAAACCATATTAACATCAAGTGTCACCCACTTGCAAGTTTATAAAATGTATTTGAAATTGAATTGATGAATAAAATGTATTTTATTAATGTTTGAAAATTTGAACACAAGATATATATATATATAGAAAAAAAGTGAAACAATAGTAAGAATTGAAAGAGGGTTAGCGTTATACGGTGAAAATACCTAATTTTTTTTTTAAAAAAAATGCAGCTTTTTTATACATTTGTTAGCCAGAAGCTGTTAAAATTATATGATTCCCAGTAAAGATTTTCTGATTCACTAGATTACGCGAATGCTGTAATTCTGTTTAAAAACCACTACACATTTAGTTTGGGGAGAGAAGGTTTTGGTTTTTTCCTATTAGACGGTTAAGCTAGAAAATAATTAATACTCGAAATCTCAAGACTATTATGAATTTAAATTACTTGAATGAATATTTCCGTGACTAATTGTATATTCTGTAATGCCTCAACACGGAGTTACACAATTTTTAAATATCTTGTTTTGATTCTTGTTTTGTTTGAGCGCTGCTCAATTCAATTTCTGACTTAAAGCTTCTTGTTTAGCTAATGTACTTATTGGGACGTATCGTACGGAGTGAACGCTTAACCATAAAAAATGTATTTCTTATCTGCGGAGTATGTGTTTTGTTATTGCATGTTATAATTTTATATCGTGCTTGTAATATGCGTTATTTCTTCTCAGATTTGAGAGATTGCTATGTCATCTAAATGAAGTTGAAAGGGTTTGTCTACGCTAATCAAAAAATAATAACTTTATCTTTCGAATGTAAATTTTAACATTATTTAAGACTTTGAAAGAAAAATTTCTGATTTAGCAAAGCAATTTAGCTTACCAAATCAACGGTCAAAACAGAAAATAAAGAAAAAAAGTCTGTCGTTAAATTCACCCATTTTCCATAAACGGCACAATATTATCGCTGAAATGGGGAAACTATGTTAAAATTATTGTGTGATAATAAATTACGTGAACAAAAAAATTCATCTGCTATCAGAACACGCTGAGCTCTCAATTTAAGGCATCCGACTACGTTCGGAGTCGTGATTTTGTAAAGGTGTATAAATGGTTAATATTTATGATTGTTTAGTGTCACTTAGTTTAGAACAAATATACAAAATTGTTTTAAGAATAGTATTACAGTAAAAATTTTTTAAGTAAAATATTTTGACAAAAAAGGACAAAGAATGACCAATTTTCAAAATACTTTCCTTTTACAAAAAATGATTCTATTATAATATTATTTTGCCTGTATATAGCTCTGTACAGAGACTCAACTAGAATTTTTGAAATATATAACTTAGAAGTGAGTTTATCCATGTTTTACGACTGCAGAGGGGAGATTTTTTAAGAAAAAATCTCCGATAATTATTTTAATGGGTTGTTACTCTGAAAATAATGTGGTTTTTTTTCAAAAATCATAGTTGAGCCTCTCTAAAGAGGTCTGAGATATATGCAGGCAAAATATTATTATAATGGAAAAAAATTCTGAAACGGAGAACATTTTGAAAAAAGGTTATTCTAATTTTTTGCCGAAATAATGCATTTAAATATTTTTTTGTCAAAATGTCTTTAAAAAAATTTTATGCATGTCATCTAATCTAAGTGACACTGAATATCATGAAAATTATTCATTTATGCACTTTTTAAAATCACGGTAGTCGGATACCTTAAGCTATTTTTTTTATTTTGACTATCCGGTCTCAAACAAATATAATTTATATAATTATACACCGACTTACACGGTTATCACTCACTCCCAACTATGTCAAAAATTTGGGTTATGACTATATGTATACGCTCACATATGCGCACGCATATATATAAAAACATGATCGCATACACACACAAACATATAACTTATTTAAACACAATGATCCACTGTGGAAATAACACAATTAATCTTTCCCTTTTAATGCTTTCTAAATTACTTTATCATTTTAAAATGCGTATTAAGTACTTCAAAATTCAATTTACTTGGAATTATCATTCATCTAAAACCTTTCAGTGAAAGCAAGTAAATTAAATTTAAATATTTTATTCAAAAATAAATCTCGAGTAACAAATGGCATTGGTTTTTAAAAACTGTCCTCAGAATTAATTACTTTCAAAAGTACTATTTTTTAAACAAATTGAATGATTGCTTACCAGGACTTTTCACTAAAAATGATATTTTAATTGGAAGTTTTTATAAAGCAATACATTAATCATGTTACTTTTAGGTATATATGTCACGAGTTTCTCAAAATTTGATAAAATGTTTGTTTTTAATTAATTACTTCGTTATAGGAAATGTAGAATCATGAAAATAGAATATATATATATATATTATTTTGCAAAAGTTGTAATTTGAATTAGGTAATCATGAGTATGACTGAAAGTATTTCAATAGATTAGATTTCAAACGAATAAATGAATTAAAAATGAATGAATCAAAATAAGCAATGTAATTTTTGAGGAGTGGGAGCGAACATTTATATTCGTCTTTTAATGGAATTTAAATTTCTTTTGATTTAGAAAAATGCAAACGTATCAAGTAATAAAAATAAATGATGTATTAGGAGCACTCATACCAGTCAGCTTCGGCGATTCTAAACAACATTGCTGTTTAAAAGAACGTTTAATTTTTAAAAGAAATGAAATCATTTTTATAATGATTTATGAATTTGATTAATTTAGATTGTGTACTAAACTTGCTATTTTTAAAAAAACAGTTTTCTTAAACAAAAAATTTATATTAATTTATTCTTCTACATGGCTTAAATATATATATATATATATATATATATATATATATATAAAAATAAATATATAAATATTAAATAATAATAAATAAAAAAAAAAATATATATATATATACAGTCCAGTCACATTAATGTCACCACCACGTACTTTCGACTCTGACGTTAAATAACCAATCACAGAAGGATGCTGGCATCGCAGTGCTATTGAGCGTATATAAAGAGTGTGTGAGAGCGTCGGAAAACACTACAATCGTTGGCGTAATGCAAACATGTAAAGAGTTATCCTAAGTCCAAAACGGCATAATTTTTGGCTTTGGTGAAAAGGTTGGAAGCATTTCCGAAACGGCTAAGTTTGTGGACTGTTCGTGTGTCACCGTGGTTAAAGTATACCGTGCATGGCAAAAGGGGACCGTCCAAAATCACTGACGTGGCAAATGTGGTGTGCCACGGGCCATACGTGATAGAGGTGACTGATGACTGCAGAGGTGAGTTCGGGAGAATAGACATGCTACCGTTAAGCAACATACCACCCAGATGAACCAAGGGGCTACCAACAGAGCCTTCCAAACTACTGTTCAGCGATCGTTGTTGCGTCTGGTTCTCCGAAGCAGGCGCCTGGTTCATGTACCTATGCTGACTGCTTCTCATCAGCAACGAAGACTGGAATTTTCATACAGGTACCGCAACTGGGCATCCAATGACAGACGAAAGGTAGAGTTTTCTGATTAATCACGCTTTATACTCCATGGGACGGATGGTTGGTGGCAAATACGGCATGAAACGTCTAAAAGCAAACACCCTGCAACAATTGATGGCAAGGTTCAGGCTGGAGGCGGGAGCATTATGGTCTGGGGAATGTTTTTCTTAAACTTTCTGTGTTTATTCATCATTGTGGAAAGCACGATATATCAATAGAAGTACGCATTTGTCCTTTCAGACCATGTCTACCCCTTTATGCGCATTGTTTTTCCTCAAGATGGTGGCATCTACCAGCAGGACATTGCGGAGTGTCATACAACTGACAGCGTACGTGCGTGGTTCAAAGAGCACCAGGATCAGTTTATCGTTCTTCCGTGTCCAGAAAACTCACCTGACTTAAGTCCAATCAATAATCTATGGAACCCTCTCGATCGGGTTGTTTGCGTCATGGATCCTCACGCGCGTAATCTAGTGCAGCAATAGAGTCGGCATGGCTCAACATCCTAGTGAATACCTTGAGGATCCTAAATTACTATTTTCCCATCTGCGAAAGATGGTTATTCTGGCTTTTTACAGTGGTCACATTAATATGACTGGACTGTGCATATTAAATATATATATATATATATATATATATATATATATATATATATATATATATATATATATTAAATATATATATATATATATCTATATATATATAAATATTAAATATATATATATATATATATATATATATATACAACAATCTAAGATCTTTGTACTCACCATAAAACTGTTATTCATATATAAATGAGTATTAGTTTTGTATTGTGTGTTAATTGTTGCAGATCTATCATAGCAATCTTTATAAAAATATATTACACAATAAAAAGACTTAAAAGATTATACTATGGAATATTTTTTTTGCTTTAAAATTGCAATAAGAATCGTCTGCTACCTTTTTGAAAGAAATACGCCATTTTTTAAAAATAATTTCTAATAAAAACCGAGAATTATAATACTCTTGTTAAAACACTTTCAGAATTAAAAATTTTTACAAGCAAATGTTCAAATGTTACCAAAGTAGAAACTCTACTATTGCTAATGAAATAATGTGATATATACCGAATTGGAAAGCAAAATTCTGGTAAACTGCATTTTTGATTTTAAAAAATAAGGCACAAGATTTCTCTTTAACCAATGCTGAAAGCCGACGTTTTTAAAAATAGAAGTCCTCAAACTTGCCAAGTAAACACGTTTATATATTTGAAAAAAAAGTTTTCCAATGTAATTGAGAATATCCTTTCAGACTGTTAACGATTTCATTCAAAATATTTAAATTAAAACAAAAAAAACTTCAAAGGTTAATTTCCCATTCTTTTGTGAAAAAGAGAGATAACATTATGGATTGAAATATGTAGAGAGCTGTGTAAAAAAACATTCATTTTGAGATAAATGGAGATTGATGAAACATTTCATAGAACACGTCTTTATTTAAGCGATTTTAACTCAAAATTGGTGGCTTTCTTCATATATATTGAACAAATCATCCTAAAAATTGTTTATCGTGTTATAAAAAAAAAGGTTTTCAAAAGTATTCCTGATTGCAACAGATTTTTCTGTGACGACGAGATGAGCCATAAACAATTTCATGTACCACATAATAAAATGATTTTTATATAAAAAAGATAATTTTATAACCATGATTAAGTTCTGAAATTTCACTTTTATATCCATGTAAAGCAGTAGAGGGTAAATCTGTACTTTTACCATAAGCGATCAATATACGCAAAAAAAATTAAAAATAGTTTTACCCTTTAATACATTGTATACCATTTAAATAATCTCAAATTTAATCTGATTCTTCAACATTGGGTTTTCATGCAATTGATGATGACGCACGATTTTGGTGTATCCGACTAAGTTCGGAACGCGATTTTCAAAAGCACATAAATGGATATTTTTAATGATATTTAGTGCCACTTTAGATTAGAATATGCATACAGATGTCGTTTTAAGGACATTTTGACGAAAAAAATTATTTAAATACAATATTTTGGCAAAAACTAACTTAGAACAATCTTTTTACCAAATATTCCCTTTGTGAAAAAAATGCATCTGTTAGAATAATATTTTGCCTGTATGTAGCTCGTGACCTCTGTTAAGAGGCTCAACTAGAATTTTTGAAATATATAACTTAGAAGTGGATTTATTCATATTTTACAACGACAGAGGGGAGCAATTTTAAGAAACAAAAACGCGAATAATTATTTCAATGGGTGGTAACTCTGAAAATATTGTGATTTTTTCAAAACTCCTAGTTCAGACTCTCTGGAAAAAGTCTGTACTTTACATGAGCTAAATATTATTATTATAGAACCATTTTTCATAAAAAAGGAGAACATATGGAAAAAAAATATTATTCTAATTTAATTTTTTTCCAAAATATTATATTTAAATCAATTTTACTGTCAAAAATGTACTTAAAACAATTTTATGCATGTATTATAATCTGAGTGGCACTAAATATCTAGAAAATTATCCATTTATGCGCTTTTTATAACTATGGTTCCGAACGCATTCGGATACCTTAATAAAACAGCAACCACATACGATAGAAGGAGTTTGGACAGTCGTTGCACATGTTTGGCATAAAAACTGAGTTGGTTATTTTGAGAGAAATATTCTTCCGTGGAACATTTAAGTTGGGCTGTAAAAAATGTATGTATCTAATACAAGAAAGTAGATAAAAATATTGCTGGTGGAAATATTGACAACCATTATACTAAAGTGAAAATGATCTTCTGGATTATAATGATACAAATATCACATAATCTGCCCTAAAAATTATTTTAAAAATATTACTGGTGTATTTTAATTTGTTAATTGCTGGTATACATGGAAGTTTTGAATTCTAAAAAAGATACAACTAGAGGCAATTGTTGATCTGTTATATCTATTATCTAAAAGAAAAAGCAAATATTACTACAAATTAGATCTGAAAAGTACAATATTATGGATTCATCAACGAATGCAATCAAAACATTGTGATCTTCTTAATACAACAACATTGTCAAAAATAAAGAAGCGAAGAAGAATAAAATTATATAAAAATAGCACGATTTCCGTTTTGAGAAACAGGATACTTGCTATTTAATGTTGCACTTTGAAAATAACGCACTTCATGAATGAAGAGTACATGTATCAAATGCATTCAAACTAGATACATGTGGAGATCATTGAAATGTATATCATTAAAAGGTATATTAAATTTAACATTCTTTTTGTAAATGTAGGCATATTCTTTATACAGAGCTAAAAGATAGTTACGAATTTTGTGTAAATAGTGTAAATAATATGTATTTGAGTGTTTAATGAATTTATATTACTCTGTTATATTTATTTCATGTTAAAATTGTACTATTTACAAGCAATGCCACCCTTACGTTATAATGACGCTTCAATGAGAACTTGGTGAAATATTGGCGGTAGAGCCAAGTTGGCGTCATTGGCGACCATTTTGCGTCATTGACAACCATGTTGGCGAGTTTGGAACCCTCTGGAATCTTCTAGATAGCAGTAGATCTCCCCACTAGTGTCACGTTCAATGACACGAGCGGTTATATTTCTGAATTTTCTGTCGGGCCTATAAAAAGATTCCCGCCGGTACGGCGAGGAGTCTTCATAAAGCCAGCGAGTAGTGACTATTGTTTTGACTTGTGATTAGCTCGGTTGTGCTTGTGAATAGTCTTTACGTACGTGTAATTTTAAACACTGGTGATTGGGTTTAATTGCTGTTGAAGGTGTGAAGACCTTCGGATATTTACCCAGTAAATATTGCCGCTGAATCCTGTATTTAAAGAATTAGATTTTGATAATAAATTCACATCGCTCTTAAAGAACTGTTTATTTTCTTTGTGATTGTTTTGCATAAAATCCTCGAATCCGATCTACGTAACAGTTTTTCAAAACCTTAATTCAGCACATTAAGTACCACAGTCTGAAACATTTTCAATATAAATTTAATTCAAAATAAACGATATCCTTTTAGGAAAATAATTAACGAGATAATGTACATTCCTTGTCGTTCCATTAAGCAACATAACCGATACCGGATGTCGTGCCATTAATCCTTAAACCAAATTAAGGGACTTCTTCAAATGTCGAAATACAACTTACACACGATTAATTTTCTGTTTGTTATCACTCTTTTAAATGCATTCGTAACATGAAACGTATTCTGTTGCAGATGGAAGACTGTGGATTCAGATGATTAGCATTGAAACGTAGTATCATAGCAGATGTAATAATGGGCTTAAAGTAATTGATTGAATAAATTAACCGCAGTGAATGTTTAATAATGTAATAAGGGATCTTTAATAGATGAATGCGCTTTAAAACATTAGTATGGAATGAATGCTACTTTAAGAAGAAGGTTTGATAAGAGATGGTTATAGATATATATATATATATATATATATATAAATATTTTATTGTAAACAGTTTGAATTTGTTCCATAAAGTGAATTAATTAATTATTTATCTTGGTGTTAATGCATTTTGTATGAACTGCATTTTGATTTTGAAAATGAATATCGCTTATCCCGGCCTGTAACGCGCAATTTTAACTCAATAACCAAAATGAAATGACAGATCTTATGAATTTTAAGGTATGTGACTATCTTCGAGCACTTCTTTTTGAAACATATAAATTTTCAACTAACTAAACACTTTTTAGTTGAAATGGAGCATAAAACTAAGAATTCAAGTACAATTTCCACAAAATTTAAAAAAAAAAAAATTGAATATATTGGGAATTTTGAGTGAAGTTGTAGTGAAAGATTGCATTTACGGTAAGCCTTGTATTGAAAGTTCTAATTAATATATTCCAATAATATTTATACAGTACATAAATAATATCATTATTTGTGCTTAGACAGATTTGTAATATTTTTCATAGTTTTTGAAGTATGTCGTCCTTTTTTCATACAAGAACTGAATTTTTTACAAAAACACTAATGTTATTTGCTCACAAAAGGGCAATAAAAAATACGTAAATATATACATAGAGATTAGATTATAGTCTAGAATGGAGAGAGAACTAAATAAAACCTTTTTCTGAAAATTTCAATTCAATATCTTTAAAATATTTTGTGCAGGGATCTACTTCATTTTGTAAACTCCATTTCTGGTTTACTAATCATGCTATAACCTTGCTTTTTACAAATATCGTACAAACAAAACTAGAGTGTTTTTGTTACCTTAAATGTATTGGCCATAAAGTAAAAGCAAAAAGGAATTTTTGAAATATTTCACCAAAATGTCGAATTTTGGGTAGTCACATATCGTAATGGTTGGATAACATGCAAAAATCGGCATATTTGTCTTCCGGCACGTCATTGAATTATGTTTCAATGTCAACATCATTGTTAACCTAATTCATATGAAAATAATCATCTTCCTTTCCATCTAGATCAGTGGTTCTTACACTTTCGATCGCAAAGGCCCCCTTTATGTATAAGCCTGACATCGCGGACTCCCGAAAATACAAGTACGCTTCACTGACTCCTAAAATATGACTGAGCGATTTAAAGATTCCTCAATAGGGACATCAAGATATTGCCTCTGCTATTTATACATTTTTTAAAAAAAATTTCTGTGATTTTTTTCAATTTCTACTAATAGCTCTCACTCTATATATATTTATGTATTCATTTATCTTGGTGGAATTTTCAATCTTTAATAAAATACATTTTAAAGCACTCCATTGAGCTGAAATTTTATATACATGATTATTTTGATGACAATACAGTAATTTAATTGTAGTTAATAAAAATTAATCAATTAAAGAAATCCAACTCATTGGCATCATTTTTGGCGACTTAGCGACCATTTTGGTGACTTGTGTCAAAACATAAAAAGTTGTTTTTCCTCACATTTTAAAGCACTCATTTGAGCTGCACTTTTCTATACACTATTGTTTTAGGTAAAAACACGATAATTTAGTTATAATTAAATAAAATTAATTGGTTGAAACTAATCATTTAAAAATTACAGATACAACCCCCGTTGTTTTCATTTTTAGTGACTTAGGTCTAAATTTAAAAAGATTTATCTTTCTGTGTTTTTAAAAGCATTTAGTTGAATTAAAATTTTATATACACGATTATTTTGGATGACAATATGATACTTTAATGATAATTAATAAAAAATTAATTACCATTTAATGTTGAGGTTCTGTCATATGTATTTACTTTTATTTATATTAATTGTAACTGTTTAATAAAAAAGCTAAAACAAAAATTTTCTTTGTGGATCTAAGAAGGAATTGACTTAATTATTTTGTTATATTATTTTTTTGCTAAAAACACAAACATCTAATTATATATGCATATAATTACAAAAATGCTCTAGTTTCGAACAAATAAATAATACAGGCGTCATTTGATTTGGAAATTCAAAAAATTCAATCGATATAAATTTGGCACTTTACATGAATTGGGTTCTTAAACTTTACACATGTGTTTCTACTATATATTTTTTTAAATTATTACATTTTATTTGTTGTTGTTGTTAATTTTAGATTGTCCAGTAATGCTAGAAAATCTCCATGAATCCAAAAAGATCAATACATTCTAAAACAGGAGAGGATCCATAAGACATCGTCTTTTTAAAATCCAAGGAAGTCAAGATGTGAGCAGTGAGAGACAAGCTCGGAATAACACAAGTAGCACTCTGGAAAATACTCTGACACTGGCGATATGCTAGACCTTTCATATGGCTGCTTACAAAGCGCGAGAAGGCAGTCTGGTATTTTCTAGGCAAAAGCTTGAAGGAACCATCTGGATTTCGCCGAAGTACCAAGGATGACTAGGGAGGAGCTGTTCCAAAGGGTAATGGAGTTCAATCTTCTTAAATGAGGATATTTCATGGAATGTAAGAGACCCAGTAAGTATCACCTCTTCTGCCACTATCCTGGCTATGAAATCGCTCTCTCTCCTTACCATACATTTTAGTAATGGTTATGTAGTTGCAAACAATAAAAAAAATACTCAATTAATAGTTTTGATCGCAATAAGTGTTCTTAGTAAATATTTTTATTGGGGATCTAGTCTAAGATGACTCTCCTGCAATTTCTCCACGAGGTGTTTCAGATTCAGTAAAAGAAAATTCCAAACATCAGAAGAGAGACCTTTGTGGACCCCTAAAAAGGCGTTGTGGACTTCCGGAGGTCTGTTCACGGGCCACAGTTTAAGGACCTCTGGTCTAGATAGCCAAATATACAGCGCACGGAGCACACACATTCAAATGACTTTGAATTGCCAGACATATTTAATTTTCATTCAGCTTCCATTCTCCGTTCGCTCACTACCTCCAGTCCACAGTTGTAAATGTTTTTTCACCTTTTTAACACTTGTTTTCTTATGCTTTGCGGTTTCAGTTATTCGAGTTTGCCGTTGTTCATAGAACCTAATATAGCACTCCGAATGAATAATTTCATAAGCTACGAACTTTGTACATATGCATTTTAGATTTCCTTGGAAAAAAGAGAGGGTTTGCATAATTAACAAGGCAAATATTATTAAAAACTTTAAAAAATGCAGCTTGAAAGTACATGTGGTGCCCGTTATGCGCTGAATATACTGTAATTGATTTTTGTTATTAATTTTACATAATTTAATTTAATTTTTGATTTGGTGTTGATGATAGTGCTTGCTATTTTAATATGTAATTTTACTCCTTGAAGAGTGTATACATATTTTCTACAATATTAATTTTTTAAATAACCTTAATCATTATATTTTTAAGATTGCTTAGTAACAAACAATGGATTTTTAACCAATTCATCACATGCATATTGAGTATAATGTGATACGTTTCGCCTTATTGTACATAATTATGGCACCTGAGGTCTATATTAATTCTTTTTTTTCCCACCATCTGAGATACGCATATCTTTCTTTAAAATTATTATGAACCACGTGCCCTGTTTATAAATTATCGTAGAGTTATTTGTATTACTACTTAATATTAAAAAAATGCTGAAAATCTTAAATTACACATGCGATGCAGTGTATTTTTACACAGTTATAAATCACCATTATTTTAGTAAGCAAATCAAGATTCAATTTCATAAGAATAAAGTAACTGAAGAAAAAATGTTGTCAAAAATGCTAAAAAGTACATGACAATTCCCATGAAGTAAAAGGATTTTAAGAAAAAAAAAAAAAATTGTCTTCATACATCGTGTTGATATACAAAAGCAACTGAGGACTATGTTTATACAATTATATTCGCTTTGCTACTGATTGATACTTAATTAAATATATCCAATATAATAATGCTAAATAAAACAGTTATACTTTATTTTCATTTACAATGAAGTCTTATTTTTATTTAGAAGTAAGGAAGAAGAATTATTAAGGGATCAGTATATAAATAACGAAATTTGTTATATCTGTTACCGTTTATGTACAGAAATAAGTTAATCTGCTTATCAACAAAGATGTTTCGTTAAAATATGGACATCAATACGTTTCTCAAAGTACCTATGTTATCTGTGAATTACCTCGGTATTGCCTTCCACATTACCTTACTGACACTAAAGTGAAGATGAAATCTTTAATGGAACCACATCGATGTTTATGTACGATTAATTTAAATGTTGCTTATTTATTTTCTACATCGAAAGAATCAAGTTAATACAATAGAACGATCAATGCATTAGGCGATAGAAACCAATCATCAATCACTTGAAAAAACTATAACACAAAAAGAGTCAAACACTTTAAAAAGTAGCAGTCATTTATCTTTTTCAGCTGTTAGTATCTGTAATCACGGCGTAGGATCTCAGCTTGGACATGCAATTTAGTGAATATATACAGGTATGTACAGCCATACTTTCACTATTAGAACTTTTAACATTTAATTTGTTTCCTAAAAGATACTGTGGTCATCGTAACAAATTTATTACAAATTACTCCAAGGATTCTTTCATTAATGCATTTATTTGTTACAGCCACTCTGTTTCAAATGTTAGATAAATTATTCTAAAATAAGCCGTAACGTTCAATGAAACAAAAATGAGAGATACGAACTTTGCTTAATTGATATGGCTAATGTGATTATTACCTGATAAGCAGTACTCTTTGGGATTACGTACTTTAACGGCAAATAAGGTAATCTCCAGGATCATCTAGGTAATATACACACTAACATTATTTGAGTTTTTATTAGTAGCAATTTACTTCTCGTGATCCAATGAGAATCTCACACATAGAAGCATATGCTTGTAAAGGGTTCGCGCAAAGTTTTCGGTCGTAACTTTTATATTAGGCTGATGTTTAAAAAGATGAAAACAATGTTAGAATGCACGCATTTTTATTATAAGTTGCTTTTAATTCTTTTAAAATTTATTGTAACTTATATTATTAACTAAACATGTTACACTAACGAAATAAATTAAGATAATTTGCGTATTTTTATCAAATTGTATGAAAATAACTGAACGGGAATGAAAAACACCACTTTAAATAAAAATGCAAAATCTTGTACGACAAATACGTAAGAGTACACTTGTATGTAGACAAAATCAGCAGAAAACAGGCTTATAAGCTTGTAAAAGTTAAGACGTATTTTTGTTCGCCAGCACACCTTGGTGCAAATTTTTGGTGTTATTTTGAAACAATTAGTTCAACTCAAATTATAATAGTAAAAATGACTAGCCACAAACGTTTAGATGAAGGAATGAGGTGAGAGGCTAGAATTAGGCCAATGTCAAGATTTGTAGAGAGTTCAATATAACAATCTTAGCTGAGTGTAACATGTGGGAAAGCAGTTCAAGGATACTACACGATTGACAATTGCTATGACGGATAACACTATCATCCATAGCAAACCACAAAAAATGAAAGGGAGCAAAAATGTGGAAAATTAAAATAAGTGTGGAATATTAGTAAGAAGAAGTATGAGTATATGCAATTTTTTCCACGTCTGTTCATCACGGATAGCGTTCATAAGAGCTTAAAAGGTTTTGACGCGTGTGGACAGTTGTTGCTCAAGTCAAAGCTTTACAGGAAAGATTTAATCGACGAACTTAAAATTTTGGCATGTTTTCCCGACATCACATAGATGATTTTATGCGTGGCCGAATTATTGGAAAGATCGAAGAAGGGCGAAAAATAACAGATGTTGCCAGGAGTTCGACATCACTCACAGCGTTGTTTCACGGCTGTGGAAGTCATTTAAAACTACTGAAATGTGTAGTAGACGGCACGGGGAAGTCGTGTTAGAAGTACGACGCCCGCAGAAGACAGATATATCGTCCCATCAGCAAAAAAGGAACAGCCGCACCACAGCTCAGCAGGTGGCAAAATCAGTTTTTGCTGCCTCAGGAAAGCAGATTCCCGAAAAACTGTTGCCAGACGTTTGAGGGGAGGAGGACTATACGCACGCAGACCTGTTGTGTGTGTCCCATTGACCAGACAGCACCGTACTGCCCGTTTGCAATGGTGTCGTGAGCATCACAATTGGACTGAACAAGACTGGGCATGCGTACTATTCTCAGATGAGAGCAGGTTCAGTCTGTCATCGGATTGTAGACGCCAACTGATCTGGCGCGAGAGTGGTACTGCTTATCGTCCAGAAAAATATCCAGGAAAAGTGACCGATATCCGACATGCAGTATCATGGTGTGGGTTGGCATCATGATCAAAGGCCGCATCGCCCACATGTGGTTGCGAATAGGACTATGACGGGCTAACGATACATTGATGAAGTTCTACTTCCTCATGTTCATCTTTTCCGTGGAGCTGTTGGTGATAAATTTGTTTTTATGGACGAGAACGCAACATGTCATCGAACACTCGCTGTTCAGATTGTCTAGACAGCGAGGGTATTCAACGTCTCGTCTGAACAGCGCGTTCTCCAGATCTAAGCAAACCCCATTGAAAATGTGTGGGATGCTTTGGGAGGAAAGTTTGGTCGAAACTATTCTCCGACAAACAAGCACCACCCTCATCCGTGCACTCATAGAGGAATGGGATAAATTCGCATCAACAGCTGCTGGATAATGTTGCCAGCAAAAAAGTATGGTAATGTCGTGCGGGAATGTTGCATCACACTCCACGGTGGACATATACCGTACTGATACCTTTCTTTAAGGTGCCTGCTGACTTTTAGATGCATTGTTCCATTTCTCCGTACGCAGATCAAATGAACATTTTTTTCTTTCAGATGTTTCACAGCTTTTTGTATCCCAGAACAATAAATATTCTTTATTCTAATGTCTGAACAGTGTGGCAACTATATATTTTATCCCTACCAGGCCTCATGTCTCGCTTAATGATATGCTACATAGCAATTTGTGATCCGTCCTTAGCAATTGTCCAGCAGTGTAGATTCATCGAGAGAAAGCCTAGGCAAGATCGTCCAAGAACCATGAATGCAAGAAAAGTTCGCCGTTTGTCGATTATAGCAGCTGCAGAGATGGTTTGTAACTTCTCTGCCTCCTTGTTTGTATGTAACCACAGGAAAAACCGTGTACCAAGAGTGGGTGTTTCAAAAAGACGTTTATGAGAGAGGGTTGTTTGCCAGAAGACTTGCTGTTTGTATCCGTTTACGTCTACCATCATGGTTGTCCGCTTAGAATGGTGACGACAGCATAGAGATTGAGGTATGGATCAATAAGCAACCGTTCTGCTCGCCAATGAGTCCCGTTTCATCCAAACACCGATTCTCTCCGTACGTTCATATGGTGAGAACTAGTGATCCCGCGCGCGTCAACGTGCGATATCGACCATCATGGTGGAGGAGCTTTAATTGTCGAGGCATGCATATTTGATGGCCGTTCACATCTGCATGTCTTTGAAAGAGGCTCGATGACTGGTGTGATGTATAGGAATGACGGCTTTTGAGCACTACGTTTGCCTTTTAGCGGTGCATGCTGCCCAGAGATAATTTTAAGTGGATTATAACGTAAAGCCACATAGAGCTCTTCTGGTCAACGAATTTATAGAGAGTGAGGATATTCTCCGTATGAATTGGCCAGCCAGATATCCAGACCTCAACCTTAGAGAGCATGTCCGAGACGATTTGGGGAGGGCAATTGTAACTCGCAATCCCCCTCCGTAAACCATCCAGGAAATGAAAACAGCATTTCTGAACGAGTGGGACCTATTATCACACACAAGAGCTGATAAACTGCCTTATTTCAAGTATGACATTTCACTGTAAGGCCTGTATAGCAAATAATATGAGGCAATACTTTCTATTAACCCAAATTCCTTTCTTCAAATTATCTTAATTTCTTACACCAGTGTATTTCAAAGTTAAAAATAAATTTAATTATCTCTATAGTCTATATTATATATATATTCAATATAATCAAATAAATTATAGTAGAAGTGAAAAACATGAAACTTTTTTTTTTAAAAAAGGATATTTATTGTTTTAAAATAAATAACGAACATTACTTATTTTTTACATAGGCAGTATACTGAATTTTTCTTACGAAAACAAAATACATTTTTCCTAAAAATAAGAAAACATTATTCCGTTATTCTAATGTATAGGAAAATCTAAATTTTTATTAATTAACTTATTTAAGCAAAGTAAAATATTCGAATTTCTGCAAAAAATTTTATGAATTGTCTTAATCATAAATAATCATTATTAGAATTTCTGAAAAAAATGAAAATGCTCCAATAAATGAAAAAGGGCAAACAATTCCTTCTTCGCTAAGATTTATTTAATTAACCATCATATGTCTTAAAAAACATTTTTCTATTACTTTATAAAATGTATACCTATTTACATAAGAAATATTTATTTTTAGAAACTTCTATCAATGACGTAACTCAGCAAAAAATTATTTTTTTCAATTAAAGAATAACGATCGAGAATGCCTTTCAAGAAACTAATTAATAATAAATAATACAATAAAAATAAAAATGCACAAAAAATAAAACAGTATTTAACAAAAAAGCACCGAATGTTTTTTTACAATGCTTTAATACTTCATTATAAGAAAATTGAATATGAGAAATACAAATTAATAAATTGGAAACATTCACATTCATTTTTTTTTCTTTCATTCGAGAGTAACGGAAATATATTTCTGATTGAAATTTGAAGATCCATTTTATTAATAAAAATCATATTAAGTAAGGTATTTTCTTCTTTACATAACACTCGTACACACACACACACACACATATATATATATATATATAAATTAAAAAACATTTAAACCAATTAAAAATTACTCCAATAAATGTTCTTAGAAAACAAAATATGCTATACATGCAAATTGCAAGAGGAATTGCATAATCAATCAATAAAAAAAAATTGTTTTAATTTCATTACATGTTAGACCAACTGCTTGCCACGTCATGAGTAAAGTCTAGGTATGTGGAATTAGTATTTGTGTAACAGTTCATGCTTAGTTTAAGGTGACTTGGCACCCTTTGAGCAAACTTATTTATTTACGTATTTAAAATTTATATTTTAACATTTTATACAATGTTTCTATTCAAGAAAATGTTACCAGATGAAATTTTCATATATTATTCATTAATAACTTTAAAAATTTAAATTTTTTTGAAGAAAATTGGGAAAATTTTAAAATCCTACTCCTTTGTAAAAATTAATTTTTTTGACCTGAAATTTTTTTATAATATTCTTATGGATGTTCTTAACAACTTTAGGGATCGATTTTAGAATAATCCTTCATTCATTTTCAAGAAAAAAATAAAATATTGATATACAGGCTAAAAATCAACGAAAAAGCCAACATGTCTTTCATTTTTTTTTTAAAAAAAAGTATTCAGTTTATAGCAAAAATGGATCCCTAATTTTATTACATGCTTTATTTTTTAACACGCAGGAAAAAAATGGAAGTGATTGGTAAATAATTGTCGAAGGAGTAGCATTTTGAATGCACTAAGGTTTTCGAAAAACACAAACTGAGAAAACCCACTTTAAAGTTTATAATTCTGAAAAAATAATTATTATAAACTTATTTAAACTTAAAAAATACCACTTTAAGATATTACTTATACCTTTTCTTTTAAAATAATTGCATTTTCATACGTTTTCAACCCACACATTTTTATAAATGATCAACTTTTTAGAGAGTACTAATTGTAAATAAGAAAACTCAAGAAAAACTTTTTAAAATTTTTTTTTTCTGTTAGGACAGAAATTTTAGCTCTTTTTCTTCTTATAATATTAAAGTATTAGATTTGTATGAAAAATATATCAGGAATAAGAACTGAAATTATATAAAAATTATTAATATAAAATGCCTTAATTTAAAAATTTTACATGCACACATTTCACAAGGAATAAAAATTACATTATTGTATTGCCTCAGAAATATTCTGCTTTTAATACTACACATCCTTTTTTATAGTTATTATTTCTATTTATAAAATAGATTTTTTTATCATAACGCATTTTTAGCTTTTTTTTTCTAAAAAGGTGTGGCTGAATTGCCTAATTTGTTTTCAAATGAAGTTTTATTCAACTTCTAACTTTCCGAAATGCACAAGTGATATATCAATCGAAAGATAATAATGCAAAGAATAAGATTAAATGAAAATAAAAAAAAAACGATAGGTTTGTAATTTTTAGGGTACCAAGTTCACCTTAAGTTACAAAATTAGAGAGAGATAACTTATATACTTTTAAAAATAAATCTGTAAGAAGCAAAAGTATCTTTAAGGAAACTATCCTATGCCATATTATAAAGGTTTTATAACACGTCTTTGATATAGTAACATAATAGCTTTTGAATAAAACAAGGAATTGAAAATATTATAATAAACAGCTAAATGTGTTTCAAGCGTAGTGCAGAATCTTGTAACTATTTCAGTTATATTTGTCTTTTTTTGTGATACTTTGGGGGGAAAAATAACATTATGACGAAGAAGAGTCCGTCAGAATTATTTATTTATTCTTTTTTTTGTCTTAACTTTTTCGTGCAGAACCTTAAACTAAAAAAAAAAAAAGACATTCCAAGATTATATGTAATTTCTTAGTCAATTATAATTACTAAGTATTATCTGCCAGTTGTAACCACAAAGAGCAAACTATATTAACCCGTTTTATCCAAATTTATTTATTTATTCAAATTTGAGAAGAATCATATTTTCTAAAGTAAGTTAAACCTAAATAAACTAAATATAGCAAAATTTGAACAAGTTATATATTTTATATAAGAAATCTGACCCGTCTTCCAAATATGACACTGGGATAAGGGGGATAAAATTTGCACTTACAGGCTTCTCTTCAATGATGAAAATCTATTTCCGAGTACAAAATTTTATTTTATTTCAATAATACTTTCTTGTTTTCAAAATAATTAGTTTTTCAGTTTAATTTCACTCTGATTTTGTCAGAAAGGTCCAAAGCAAGCCTGACAAAGCGTTTTATCACATTTGCCGTAGTATGTTTTTCGTATTCCTTTGCAGTCCTCTCTTTGACAACGATGTTGTTTCTCTTGCTTTAGTAAAAAAAAAATGACCAACGCTATATTACGAATATCTTATTTTGCACCAGAAGGTACACAGTCAGGATCCTAGGTCTACCTTTTTTTCTTATCACAATTTTTTTTTAATTAACTGTTGTTACAGCTCTTCGGAACTTTTTCAAGTTTCAGACTTCATCTTTGTAGAGAATTTTGTGAATTATCCAAGCGTTTACCATAGCCACATCCAATGAACGCATAAAAAGTGTCCAGTACCACCTTCTCCTACGAATTTTAATGGAATGAAGTCCAGCCAACCAGTCTTGGAAATCCACATCGCTCAAATGTTTCTTGTAAGAATTTATCAAATTTGGTATCTTCCCGTTAACTTTATATTTTTGTCCTCATACTCGCCCTAAATTTGATAAAATTATTTTTGAGTATGGCAAATAAGTGTTTAACTTTGAAGGATCAATCCTAAACTTGCTGATTTACAGTTCCAAAAAGAGTAAATAAGATTTCAACTTTTAGAAGTGGTTTCGCGGCATGGAATTTTTCACCAAGGTAATTTCAAGGTCACAGTATCTAACCAATAATTACGTTCACATGTATTTGAATGATAACCAGCTAGAGCAAACTTCTCATAAAATACATATTTCGTCAGCAGTGGTCAAGAAATCGTGTTCGTTAGTTACATTTGCTGCATATCGCATAGTCTCTTTTTCATTGAGATCGTAAGCTTCAATTGGGGGAGAATAAAACTTCTCAAAAAGCTCTGATGGGGTTTATCTTTTAATGCACTTTCCATCTATTTGAGCTAGTCACTTGCAGTTAAGACAGTCTATGTTACTTATTTTGATAATGCGGTAATTTTTTTCATCCATAATGACTGATGTAATTTATATTTGTTATGCTATTTGTTGTCGAAAAACAAGAGCTTGTAAGCGGTTCACGCTTGAAACTATCTCCACTTCTAACCTCCAAAGATCCAGGAACATTTTTTATAATAATCTCACTAGTATTTACTTCATTAACATCCATTTCTTCGTCAATACGTTCACTGTGATATCTGGTAACACATCAATTTCAATTTTGCACTTCTCTGAATCCAAAATATTTAATAATTCTAATGCATCCTCTAAATTCAGAAACCTTTGCACTGACATAACCAATCAGAGGTGAAACACTAGAAGAGAAATTATTATTTTTTTAAAGAGGAAGAATGCGTCAATTGCATGCGTATCATACCACTGTCCTATTTAGAGGAGAGTTAAAAAAAATTTGTAAAAATTTGCTTAAGAGCAATATCGCTCTAATTAACGACCAGGATCAAAACGAAAGAGTAATATCACATAAAAAAATGCCCAGCCAAGTGTCCACATTAATTTGAAAAAGAATTCTGCAACCCCAAAATGATGACACAAACAGTGCCCATAAATGCGTTGAATAGGCAAAATTTCCAGAGGAAGGAGGATGAGGTTAAACGATTAACTCAGGCTAGAAAAAACTAATACATATCCCTACATGTTCCAACTATCGAAATATTTGCGTCATACAAATATTGATTTGCACATGATATTTTTCAGCTGTCTTATAAATCGGACAGTGGGATAAAATGGTTTAAATTCATTAAATACACTTACGGACAAAAAAATTAGAGCATCAAGGAAGAGTTGTCAAAATGAAACGAAATTTTCCATACGTAATGACTACCGTAAAATCTGGCGTATAACGCGCACTTAAAATTTCAAGCAGCATTTTGTAATTTTTAGGTACATTCGCCGCATAACACACACCCTCTTTTTTACAAGAAAACTGAAATGTATGAATGCAATTATGTTATGTTTTGAAGTCATTTATTTGAGATATTATTCGAGGCTTTTGAAAAAGTCATACACTTCTAGTACTAGAGTTCATAAAGTATGCCATTTTTCTTTAAAAGAAACAGTACGTTGATGTAAGAAAAGAGTCTAATTTTTGCTATGCTTATCTCTTTTTTTTATTTTTAAAGTTCTCATTTTTATATCCGGTGTACTACACGCACCCGTGAATTTTGGTTTTATTTTGTGTGTTCAAAGTGTGCGTAATACGCTGGATTTTACGGTACCTTGATATAAGGAAAATGTTAGAAAATTAAAGAAAAATAATAATTTATATATATATATATATATATATATATATATATATATATATATATATATATATATATATATATATATTTAAGAGTTAAAGGCAAAAGAGAGGATGATTTAATCCCCTGTTGAATCCCCTCTAGCGCGAATGCACAATGAGATACGAATGTCATTGAGGCATACAAGTTTTGTATAATATCTTGAGATATTTCATTTCCTATTTGCTGTAACCTTGCCTCTAGTTAGTTCAAACTTATGGAATCCAACTCGCCGTCCCAAATGATCCCATATATGCTCGATTAGAGACAAATCTGGGAATCGGTTATACTAAGGAATGGTAGCGACAGTGCGGAGATAATCTTGTAACACCTTTGCCGTGTGAGGCCGAGCATTGTCTTGTAGAAAAAAAATGGCTCATGGAAGCCGTTGCATAAATGGCAACACATGTGGTTACAAGATTTCATGGACACACGGCTGGGCTGCCATGGTGCCACGCATGAATACTAGGGGTGACCTGTATTGTAGGCAATGACACCCCATACAATCACACTAGCTTTGAGTGCGGAGTATCGCTGTAAAGCAAAGGCAGGAATAAGGCGTTCACCAAGTGTTCTCAGTACACGAACACGATTGTCACCACTGCTGAAATGGAATCTGGATTCGACGACAAAAGGAAAGACAACATGATTCCACTCCACTGCATTCCGTTCCCTCGTGCGTGACACCACTCCAAGCGGAGGCGTCGATGTATGGGAGTCAAGGGCAACACATGTAAAGAGCACCACCAGTCTAAATGTCTTTCAGCCACACACCTTCGTATGGTTGGAGAAGACACAGGGGCCCCTAATGAAGCTGCTTCTTGTGCCTGGATGAAGGCCGATGAAACAGTTGGCAGTAAACGTGCACTTCTTACAATGTGAAGGTCGTTCTCGACGACTGGTTTGTCGAGGGCGTCCTGAGCCTGGTCTTCGTGT
>BMAU01016662.1:57500-65833 GCA_019973935.1 Trichonephila clavipes
AAGAAACTTATTTTTGGAAGAGGTTATTATGGATTGTATTGTTTTCCTTGATTAGAAATCGATATTTATTTTTTTATCCCTGTTTGGAAAACCAGTTTAAGAATTCGGAGCGTAATGGTCAAGGGAGAATTATTTGATAACTCCATTACCGAAATTTCGTTAGAACAATGGTCAGTCATGTTATTTAAGGTGATTATCATGTTCATTATTAGTAATCCCGGTTGGGGGTGGCACACAGTGCCTTTTTAATTTACCTGGTCTTGACTTATGTGTGTGTGTGGTTCTGAAAAATTAATTTATTTATGAACATTTGGTGGGGGGAATTCCTTGTAAGAAATGAAATACATCGATTTAGCTTTTTGCTGTCGATATCGATGGGTGTGAGTTGGTATTTTTTTTCTGATAAGTGAACATAGACGACAGTGGAGTAGTGACCATTTTTTAATTTTTAACATCTTTCGTATCTTTCACGGGAAAAAATACTCGAAGAAAATAGGTTGCTTCAAGAGGATTGCGAAGTTGACCATTTGTAGTAAAAAACAAGCATGTATCAGTAACCGGTTGATTTGTTACGAAAGTGCTGTATTTAAAAAAATACCATTAAACAGGAATCGTTCTGTGACACTTTTCTTCGGACATATCTTTCAAGATGTGATAAATAGGCTTTCTCTTTATTAATCTTTACAACCGCAAAAGTGTTTTGTCAGCGATTATGTCACAGCGGTAACAAAGCCACTCCATAAAATGTTTTATTTTATTGGTAGTTATATGAAACCACACACATTTACTGATGCAGACATTGTGAAAGAGTTGTTCTTATATGCTTCCAATTTAGAAAAAAATTCAGTGACAAATATTAAAAAAAATTATAAAATATAATAAAAATAAAAATGAAAATAGGAGTTTTAATACTTTCATCAATTTTCGATATTTTAAATTCTTTGTGTTACCTTGGTCTTAAAGCATTTCTCCCCCTCTCCCCCCCCTTTAATCCTCATGCTGCGGCCCGCATGAGATAGCCATCATATATATGCGGCCCGCTTCAAATTGGTAACATATGCATGCGGCCCGGCAGAAAAAAAGGTTCAGTAGCCCTAAGCTAAAGGGTATGGGCAAATTTTGCAATCTAAATCAGATGCAACTGCTCGGGTTGACAATTCAGAAGCCTCATGAATACAAAATATTAAGACAGCAATGCAGCTTTTGCACGAATCAAATTGGAAACATCATTCTCAGTCATCTACAATCATCCCCATTCCTCTATTTATCTGACTATTTATACGTTATTCTATAGTGATGTTCACTTTCATTGAAATGGAAAACAAGATACTGGATGAAAGAAAGTCCGATTTAGATAGGATAGTTATTATGGATAGCCCATTGTTACACAATGTTTCGTTAAAAATATTAAAGTTAATTGTTACAATCTTTTCATATTCAAGCTCATCTTCATGAAGAAATATGGACCTCTGAATGTAGAAGGGTAGTCATCTTAAAAATGAAAGAAAATTTGTGAAATGTTTATGTTTTTTTGTATAAATATAAATATTTCATGAAAATATATTAAAACTATCATTTTAGAATTTATATATTTTAAGTTATATTTGTTATTTTTTATAAAGTTTTGAAAAAAAGTTTTATATTTTTTGCATACATGTTTTGTAAATGTAATCTCTCTCTCTAATAAGTAATATAAAAAATAAGTAAATTCCTACTTAGAGATCAACAAAGAAAAATTTTATTTTATCTACTTTTTATTAAATAGTTACAATTAATACAAAATATGTATATACATAGAATATAATCACAGCATTAAGCAGTACACAATTTTTAATAATGATCATTAAAGTATCATATTGTCATCCAAAATAATCATGTACATAAAATTTCAGTTCAACTGAATGCTTTAAAACTTGAGAATTTTTTTTTTAAATTTTGACACAAGTCACTAAAAATGAAACCATCGTGGCTGTATCTGCAATTCTTTAAATAAATAGTTACATTCAATTAGTTTTAATTAATTATAATTAAACTATTGTATCTTTCCCCAAAACAATAGTGTCTAGAAATTTCAGCTCAAACGAGCACTTTAAAATGTGAGAAAAAAAAAACCTTTTCATGTTTTGACACAAGTCGCCAAAATGGTCACTAAGTTTCCAAAAATGATGCCAATGTGGCGGTATTTGTAATTCTTTGAATAATTAATTTTAACCACATAATTTTTATTAATTATAACTAAATTACTGTATTGTTATCTAAAACAATCATGTATGTAAAATTTCAGCCCAATCGAGGGCTTTAAAATGTATTTTATTAACGATTGAAAATTCCACCAAGAAAATAAATAAATAAATATATAGAGAGTGTGAGCTATAATAGTAGGAATTGAAAAACAAGACATGAAAAAACAAAATCCAATTTCATTGCGCGTTTCACAATCCACTTTAAAATATTAATTTATTTCTTGATATTGATAAACAATGATAGTTTTCAATACTTGATCACTGTTATGTAATATGCAAAAAACGTAAACGTTTTCTTTCCCTTGCAATCAACGGACTCATTACCAAAGTGTAGCAGGATTTAAGTCTTAATGTCACTGAAGACCCACCATATCGAGGAATCGATGGACGTAAAATCTGTCGTGGCTTAATATCCTCTCAGTGGTGAGGTATGGATAAAATTAACGGGTCATCCTTGTTACTTGATTGAGTTTCAAAATTACATGGTCTCCCGGCAATAGCCCTCGTTTTGATACATAGTGCGATGTTAATCCTAGAATGCTAACCATTCGTTCGCTATAACAAATAACCTTTTACACTCCCCCCAAAACAGGAAATGTAACGTGTAACTTAGCACCTTCATATGACCTTAGCTACGACAGATAATAATACTTCTTTTTCTTAAAATATTTTTGCCTAAAATATTTTTAGAACAATGTTAGTCTGATAGACGACTGGGTAGCAGTAACGTTTGGCTTTAAGAATCTTTCTCAGTTTTTTTTCTCTGCGTTTTCGAGTTGAAGTCAAAAGGAAGAAAACTTTTGCGGTAAATCTGAGGCTATCTGAGAAATATTAAAATAGTTCATTGATGATGATAATTTTACTTCTGAGGATAAATCAGGAAAGAAAAATTTTATTGAAGTTCAAAATCACGAATTTACAGATTGCATGATAAATATCAGTTTAATGAATGCATATGTTGTATATGTATATAATATGGCTCACAAATCTCAAAAAGCATTATTTGGAAGAAATTTTGCGATAAAGCTAAGTGAAGATATCTTTGCGCCATGGTTGAAAAAACGTATAAATGTCTTAACTTTGCCCCAATCAACAAGGATAATTATCTGTAAACTTTTGAAATTGGAGCCGAACATTGAACCCCCTCAACAGCTGGAAAATAAAAGAAGTAAATCTGAAAATATATTAGCAGTACACCTTTGATTCCTCCGTTTTGCAATAGATGGCTGTAGCAGTAAGTATAAGTCGAAATAAATAGATCGTGGATGGCATTCAATAAGTTTAGGTATTTGTAAACATAACGCCATCGAAATATTAGTCGATTTGTGTCTGCATCATACAGTTATTCTCGATTAAACATGCCAGCTT
Organism: Trichonephila clavipes; assembly: GCA_019973935.1. Taxonomy (NCBI): domain Eukaryota; kingdom Metazoa; phylum Arthropoda; class Arachnida; order Araneae; family Nephilidae; genus Trichonephila; species Trichonephila clavipes. The sequence continues at coordinate 61,112 of BMAU01016662.1, forward strand.
ACGAGCCAAATTCTCGTCATTTGCGGGAGGTTTCAATTTTCTGCTTTAATATGAAGAAATCTGCGGCTGAGGCTCATCGAATGCTCTCAAATACATATGGTGAGACCGCTATTAGTGAAAGAACGTGCCTAGAGTGGTTTCAACGCTTCAAGAACGGTGATTTTGAAGTCGAAGACCAGCATGACAGTGGAAGAGATAAGGTTTTCGAAGATGCAGAATTGGAGGCAGTACTTGATCAAGACTCGTGTCGAACGCAACAAGAATTGGCTGGATCATTGAGAGTGACGCAACAAGCCATTTCAAAACTCCTGAAAGTCATGGGAAGGATTCAGAAACAAGGAAATTGGGTGCCGCACGAATTGAAGCCGAGATATGTTGAACGGTGTTTGTTTGCTTGTGAACAGCTGCTTGCAAGGCAAAGACGGAAAGGATTTCTGCATCGCATTGTGACTGGGGATGAAAAATGGGTTCGTTACGATAATCCCAAGCGCAGAAAATCATGGGGATATCCCGGCCATGCTTCCACGTCGTCGGCCAAACCAAATATTCACGGTTCCAAGGTCATGCTCAGTATTGGGTGGGACTAGATACGCGTAATGTATTATGAGTTGTTAAAACCGACTGAAACCATCACATGCGATCGTTATCGAACGCAATTAATGCGTTTGAGCTGAGAATTGAAAGACAAACGGCCGCAAAACTACGAGAGACATGATAAAGTGATTTTACAGCATGACAATGATCGACCCCATGTTGCGAAAGTGGTCAAGACATACTTGGAAACGTTGAAATGGGAAGTCCTACCCCACCCGCTGTATTCTCCAGGCCTTGCTCCCTCGGATTATCACTTGTTTCGATCAATGGCGCACGGCCTGGCTGTCCAGCACTTCCGGTCTTATGAAGAAGTAAAAAATTGGATCGATTCGTGGATCACTTCAAAAGATGACCAGTTTTTTCAACGCGGAATTCGTATGCTGCCCGAAAGATGGGAGAAAGTAGTGGCCAGTCATGGAAAATACTTTGAATCACAAATGTATAATCAGTTTTTTACAATAAAGCCTCGAATTTCGGAAAAAAAAACGGCGGAAGCAAAATTGTACACCTATTAAACGCATCATAAATGTGCAAGAAATTTCCGTTGTAAACTCACTCCAGGATGGAGAGAAAGCTATTTGGGAAAGATGTGTAAACATACTAAATTTCATGCTTTAACATATACTCCCACATCGTACCCTCAAGTTTCAAAAAAGAAAATTGTCATTAGATATTTAGAGTCCAAAGTGAAAAAAGAAGTAATATAAGTTAAGGTTACACAGTACCCTAAAAATATCATATTTACCGATTTTTTTTTGCATTTTGCATTTTACATTTTTCAGTGTCGCATGACATTAAGAAACTTATCACCAAATATGAGGCCTGTTAACAAATTAGATTTTAAGATTTATGAGCTGTGGTTTTGGTTTCGTGTTCATTTTAAAGCATTTTTCACTCCTAAATTGAATTAGTTAAAAATATTTTTGAGCTTTTAGTGTGAAATGGTTATCAACTTCAATTTTCATTACTAAAATCATCTCTGATTATGCTTTGATTATTTGATTTTTCATTACTAGTTAAGGTTAATTTCATGATCAAAATATCATGAACATTTTCCATTTATGCGGTTCTTTTTAAAATCACGGTCCCGAACGTAGTCGGATACTTTAAAAGTGCGCTTTATACGCCGGGTATAAAACGATAGCTTTAAGAATAACAAAATAGATTAGCGTAAAAATAATTTTATTTCTATATGTATCGAAATACAGTTTGTTTTAAAGAAACGACTTACATTATGAACTAAAAGAGTTGGAATTCTAGAAGTAAACTATCTTTTCTAAAGTCTGGGACCATACATCGAATAAATGACTTCAAAACATAAGAGCAATGCCTACTAATATTTCAGATTTTTTCGTTAAAAAGAGGTTGCGCTGTAACGGTGAATATACCTAAAAATTTTAAAAAAATTAAGCTTAAAAGTATAAGTGCACGTTATATATACGTGGAATTTTACGGTAAGTATTAGGAATTATTAGTTTTAATAAAATAAAAAAGAAAGTAATATAAGTTTATATGTGAATGTTTTCTGAGTTATGACATTTTGTTTCCATAATAGCCTCATAAATTCGTATTTTTTTAATAATAGTTCTTCAATTAGTTCAAAAAGTGTTAAATGTAATTAAAACTAAAATGTTTGGTTCATTTCCTAGATAAATGTAAGTAGTTTCTTTTGAAATACTTTTATTGGTATAAGTGTATTACGTTTCTAAAGTAATATAATACATTTCTGAAAATTCCTAAAATTTCCCTTATAATTGAATTTTTTGTGAAACTAGATTGTTTTCTTGAAATAGTTATGCATAAATATTAACTTATATTGGTATTGATGTCTAAAAGAGTATTTCTGATGTTTTGTATGCTGTTCTTCAAAAGTGAATTGAATGTTTTCGGACACAAGAAAGCAAGTGATTCCTTTTTTCATATTCCCTTTGAATGCAACTTTTCATTAACTTAATTTATTCAATAATTGAATTTTTACGTATCATTTATAAAAAAGGAAAATGTGGTTGATAAACCTAATACTAAGTTATTTGGATCAAATAATAAACAGTGAATACAAAATATTAAGATATTTAATGAGTTCCATTTTAATTCCAATGAAGATCAACTTTTAAATACCATATTCGATATGAAATGTAAGCGCGTAAATAAGCAGAGAGGAAACGTAAGAAATTCAAAAATAAAAACAAATGCATCTCACTTAATAGAGCATGACAGAAATTTAAGTTAAATTTGTTCAAAAACATATTTATATGATAATTATAAATGTATACATTAAGTTTCAAAGACTAGTTCAATTTATCCTAATGCAAGTGGATTTAATTGCTCTAATCGAATCTAGACTATCAATTTGCATCAATCATTTCAATGGGAAATGTGCGGCTCTTTTGACTAAGAAATAACCTTGACTTACTCAAAGGAAATTGAATATGGAAAGGTCTTGTAAACAAGATGCATTCTGGTACAATGTTCAAAATCACTTAACGAGATTACCATCAAATCAAACGCGTTTCACATTAAGTCAGATGGAGATGTACAATTGCTTTTAAATTCATTATAAGATATAAATAGAAGTCTAAAACATGATTATAGTTCGTTGCGGTGTTGTAAAACATGCGTGTGTGTGCGTGCATTTTTGTTCATACATGCTTAATAAAATTTGCGTAAAATTGTCGTGTTATACACATTTTTTCGAACCATAACTTCTAATGCTCTGTTTCAAAACGCATCTCATTTCATCGCGCATTACATAATTAAAATTAGACCTTGAACTTTTGAATGATTTTTAGTTGATTATTGGTGAAAGAATATCTTAATAACTTACATGTGCTTTCCTGATAGTTTGAGACTTTCCCTAAAATACTTATAAAATTTTAATAAATAACTTATAAGTCCCTACACTTGAACAATGGATTTTCTTATATTACATGTTCCCCTGATTTTCCTTGTACTTAAATACAGAAAATGAATACTTATTTGTCTTATATTTAGGCACTCGGATTAAAAACCTTACTCACAGTAAATATCCTGATGTTAAACTTAATTAATCAATGACGTAATCAATATCAAGGGTTTTTTTATACTGTTATAACTACAGGCCCTAAATCAATATTTCATATAATATTTTATATAACATGTATGTATGTATGTGTGTATATATGTGTGTGTGATGAATTAATAATTAAGTTAGATATTTAGAATTTTGTAAATAAGATGTGTGTAATATTGTCTGAAGTTTGACTTTATTGTAAGGATCTAAAATTTAATGTATGAAGTTTGCTGTGCCACTGTAAAAATTAAATTGCCTCAACCTGGAGTACCACCAGATTCATTAAGAATTTTGTTTGCCGATTATGGTGTGGAACCAAAGCATTTACAATCTATCATCAGGAAATACAATTCAAGTTTGCAAATGTCATCGTTAGAAGAAATTTGCGTCCGTAAGCACAACTCTGATATTACTAAAATACCCAAAAGCAATGCAAAATAAAAACTTCACTCTCAAAGACGCCGGAGTAAGGCCATATAAAAGTTAAGCTCAAATTTGAGGCATTTACTATGGAAACAACATGAATAATTTGTTCAGAAGATAAATCCAAAAACAAAATGCAATAATTTTAAGTTTTTGGATTAACAAATTAAAAAATAAATCTATAAATGAAGGTTTTGTGTATGTATATTTATACATATCTTTGCCATACTGAGCCACATCAACATGAGGCGGGGTGCAGATAATAATTAATACAAATATATATTTAAAATAGAAAGAAAAAATGTATATATATATATATATATATATGAAAATTTTAATACAACCTAAAGAAACACAGTAAACGATAGTAATGTACCGTCGGCTGCATTATTACTCTGCAAGTGTTTCAAAATTTAGTTGTTATATCCACCAACAAGTGGCGCGTTTGACCGGCAAAACTATTGCACAATGTTTTTATGTTTGTACCCACGCAGTACATTCACATTAAGATTCTAGAAACTCACTCAGTATTTTTGTGTATGGTTCCAAAATGGTGTACCCGTTTTAAAAACGAATATTTCTTGTATTAAAGATTCATCACTTTTGTTGCCACGAGACTCAGTGTTTCCAGCGAAAATTCAACATCAGAAACTAAT
>BMAU01016665.1:0-12500 GCA_019973935.1 Trichonephila clavipes
CAGTTCCTAATGTTTAATAGAATGACCCTACCTCTATATCTTGAGTAGCCGCAAATCTCTCGGATCCAAAATGGCATTGTGGTTTATCTCGTGTGGAATGGTATCCACCTTGACTTGAACGCACTGGTTCGAATAGTTGAACTCTGTAATATCGGCGTACTTCACCTTACGCGCTTAAACTCAGGCTAAAATAATCACTTCCCCAAAACGTCGCACCGCTTACGCTAAACTTCTGCTATTTAAAAAGGTTCTTAATTTACATAATCACGCTTCGCTTCAGGATTTGGTTGGAAATAATTGTCCCCAAAGAACCCAAAAGGACAATTATAGAAAGCACGATGAGCCCGTCAAAAAATAAATCGGTATCAAATTCAATGCATTCACACAAAAAATAAATAAATAAAAAACTTCTACTAAATACGGTGAGCGAAAATTATAACAAATGAAGAACAGAAAAGAGCACACCAAATTGAAATAAATGGCTTAGCCATGAATTCCATCGTTCCTGGAATATACCCTGGGGTATTCCTTCACCACCTATTCTCCGAGATTTGTAAATTCTTTAAAGCCTCGTACACACTGTCATGTTATTGTATCTGTGTACTGGGACTGATTTTAAGCAGATCAGTACAATATAAAAAGTCCTCGTTGCAAAGGACGTGTATACACGTCCGGGGTACTAAAGGCTTCAGCACAGCAAAACGTGCATACATGCCAGCGGCACTTAAGGGGTTAAGTGACATCGTTACTGCGATTATCATAAGGCCATCGTCACAAGAAGGAAGGCTTAGAGACTGACTTGATAATGTAAGCTTATAAAATCTTTCGAGGGATTAAGAGTGAAAAATGGATATCTATTTTTAATCTCATGGAGTTTCAAATTTTTATAACGTATTACCATAGTTGAAGGAGTTCAACTGTTTACGGAACTTTGATTTTTAAAATGCGAATAAAAATGGGGTTTTGGATATTTTCTATCTTTTGAATTAGAATATAATGCACTTCAGCGCCCATTGGTCACGTATACTAGGATGGGTACAGTACGCCCTGGCCCTCATGGGATGTTGCGCCACTGAGTTTGAGCTTAAATTAGAATATACATATAAAATTGTCTTAATAATATTACAATGAAAAAAAGTATCTGGATGCAAATTTTTGCAAACAATGAAACAATCATATATATATTTTTACTGTTGTTGTTGTTACTAATGCCACCTGATCGGCAAAAGCCAGATCAAGGCCTTAGGGTAATTAGGACAACGGTAGTAATAAAAGAAAGCAATATTGTAAGTATTGTAATGTACCTCATTAATTTCTTCACCTAGCACAATGCTTCTCAAACTTTCAATACTTGCGACCCAATTTTCCATCATAATTTTCATCGCCTCCTCCTACAATAACTAAGTATGGAATGCAATAATACTGCACCTAAACCTTGTTGTTGTTTTTTTTTATGCCCCTGATCTCAACTGCGTCAAATCCAGGTCCACGAAACTCATCATGACAAGGGATGCTATGATGAATTTCGCCTGTTGTTAGCTTTAGTATTGAGCACCATACAGTTGACAGAACTAATCATTTCCGTTTCACCCCAATTTAGAGGGAGAAAGCCCTGGGGGTGTTCAGGGGCATCTCAACTCTCTTCCCCTTCCACCAATCTCACGAGAGGACTTGTGACTCGAAGGCTATTTAAAGTACTCCCATGCCACGAAGGCACTAGACATTAACAAGCATCCATGTATTCTCCGGATTTCGAACCCAGGTCCAGTGGCATAGCAGTCAGCGTTGCTACCCACTAAACCGGATGGGTGACCATATATTTTTATAGCATTATATTTTTATAATAAATACTTCTGAAATAATATTATTTTGTTTATATACACCTAACACTTCTCTGCAGAGCTTGGACTCAATTTATGAAAAATTCACATTTCCACAGTTACTATCAATTGTTATAATGACTCGGGGTTTTGTTTAAGTTTCTTTAATTTAATGTATCAAAATAAGAAAAAAATGCTTCCAAATTACATTTTTCAAAACTCCTAGATCAAACTCCTAACAAATACATTAGCTATATATTGGCAAAGTATTATTATAGAAGCATCTTTCGAAAAAAGAGATTTTGTGTTTTATAATATTATTAAGACTATTTGATATTTTTATTCTAACACAAATGACCCAAAATATCAAAAAAAGAAATGTATGAGTTTTTACGTTTTTCCGTAGTTAGAGTTTTGATCCATGACAGATATTTTAAGAAAATATATATGCATGCTAATATTTTTGGTTCCTGTAATCTCACATACGTGACAAAAAATAAATGGTTACCAAGCCCTCTGCATAGTTTGAGTATATTTAATTTATTCAATAATACATGTAAATACAGTTAGTTTAATATGTTTTTAAAAATTACTGTACCACTCCTTGAAGAACAAGTTAAATAAACATTTAATGCTAATATAAATGTAAATGTAGTTACAAGTTTAAATTCTCATAATTCAATATTATATAACTTTGAAAGATTTATTGATATAAATTTAAGGAAAGAGTTTTGAATATTTAAATACTTATTTTATAGTATACTAAAGATAACCAAACCTTTCTAAAGAGATTCTCCTTAATGAACGTTCCTATATGTATTGCTAACTTTTTTTTAAGTTCAATAGCTTTGTGGTTTTTATTTGATGATGGACTCAAAACTCTGATCAGAAGCCCAGAGTTTATTAGAAAACGATGATAAGATGCTTATAACTCTGTAAATAGGTTATTAGTATTGCTTTGAAAGAGATACCTATTTAAAGACTATTACTACTTTGCATGTGCTTACTTCTATGTGTTACTTAATGCTTTGCATGCACTTAATAGGGATTTACATTTAAAATTTTCTAAACTCCTGTTAACTTCAATTTCAAAAGACACTGAATACTAAAATTAGTATACAGTTGAAAAATGAATTAAATAAAAGTTATTTCATTGTATATGAAAGCATTTTAAATTAATAATTCAAAGCTGACATAATACTTCATAATGAAATTACACACCAGCTTTGTCCCTGAAATCGATTTTACAACTTCATTTTCAAGTTTAAATTAAACATTTTGAATACACTTAACGCGAAACTAAACTTAGTCTTTAAACGAAATATCTCGGCAAGAGCTGGAGTTTATGTATATTTGCTTACTACATCTACAAATTTAAATGAAGGTAGTATAATAGAAATGCAAATTCAAAGGAAGGACGCTTTTCTAATTTCAATAAACCTTTAATTGAGGATAGAAAACTGCAGAATTTCACTTAATAAGATCTCATCAATTACTTTAAATCCTCATGCACTATTTTAGATTAGATTAACAATGGTTTAATATTAAGTGCAGGGAAGTAAATATCACTTGTGTGTAAGAGTAAAGTAAACTTAATTAGAATTGACGCATGTTACCTAGTATGATAATATGTTAAACCCCAATACCTTTAATGTTATCTTATATAACTAAATTTAATTCTGTTGTTCTCTACTTAATAATCTGAATTTTTATGCCTTACAATTTTAGAGATCAGGGATTCTTATAATTTTATATGTAACTTTTAAGAGACCTTTGAGGTTGTGTGTATATATCTCACTGCTGGTGATGCTAAATTTAACATATTGTTAGTTTTCTTGTGGATACATCTAGATTAGTTTTTAGAGGCATTTTTAAGCCAACAGATTGTAATGATTGATGGATAAATTAAAATTTGAAATCCATTTTATTATTTTAGACTCTAAGAAAGCAATTAATGACAATGAATAATGCATATACTTAGATTCTTGTAATATATTTTATGAAAACGTTTCTTTTTATTGTTTTAAATTAATAAATTCAATTTATTAATTCTATCAGCTATACCAGTATTGGTTTATTTTGTTTTGTAAATCAGTGATCATCGAAAATAAAAATTTGAAAAAAGATCGTATCCCTGGGGGAAAAAAGTGATTCACAAAGTTTTACTCTTGAAAAAGCTAGTGTGTCGCCGGGCTAAATGGAAAGAAAAGGAACCTGTCCGACAAGGAAAATAAGTGGAAGAAAGTTCAAAAAAGGGAACTTGAAGGAATTCAATTTATAAATTTCATTCTCAAGTCACGATCGTACGCACACGCAAATAGATATTTTTGTATCGGGAGGGAAAAGAGTAAATTTGTTTGGTATTAAAGCTAAACACTCTAAAAAGCTCCTGCATCGCCGTGATAAACGAAGGGAAAAGAAATCTGTTTGACAAGGAAAATACATAAAAGAAATTTACATCTACATTTTAAGTGCTAACATCGAGATGGGGAGGGTAAATTTCTAAGGGCAACAATTATACTCACGAAAAAAGCCGTGCAATGCCGGGCCATGCAGTTTGGATAGATTCTAAAAAATGTTTATGGGCATCAATTACGTAGAGATTAAGGTGACAAAGCACAATTCAATTGACAAAAATTTGGTCAAAAAATCATGTCAAATAATTTTGCCTAAACTTTTGCTTGAATATATTTTTATTGTCTCCTAAAATTTGAAAACTCGAATCAAATTGTAATCTTAAGGTAATGAACGAAAAATTACCTTTAACATTTTCTTTGTGAAAATAGTTTTTATGGAAATATGATAAATTTTAAGTTAAAATTTCATTGATTTAATTGATTGTGTGACGAATCTATACGGAACTTTATCACTAACCTTCTGAACCGACCTTTTTAGGGAAATTTAATTCCCTACCTATTTCCAATCAACTCCAAAGAGCGGACAGGATTCCTTGTTATGTAGATTAGATTCAGTATTTAAGTCAAACGAAATAGTAAAGTTAAAAGCAGTAGGAGATAGATATTGAAACATAGAGTTATAGTGATTTTGAATTGAAATATTGTTGTTGAAGATAAATTAACCTCATGAAGAATTGAGATTCCGAGTGGTAAATATCATTTTGAAATTAAAATCTCACTCAAGCTTTAAGAGTCGGATTAAAGTTAAATGTTCAATAAGAACATTATTAAATATAATTCTGGGATCTCTTATCGTAGTAATTTCTGCGTGATCGTTATTTAATAAATTAATTAATTAGATCATTAATTAATTGAGTTAATTTAAAAGATATTATCTTTAAAACCTCATAGTATTATTAAAATTACTGTTAATAAGTTTATTTGATTCTATTTGGGAAAGATAACCAAATAAAGAAAGTTATTTATAAAAATGGCTACTGGTTCTTTTATGACTCATAATTATTCTAGTTCTCAAAGTGAGGTTCCTAGAGACCTTCACAATTGTATAAAAATTTAAACAAATCTAAAAGTTCACTAATTTTCAAGGAACTTTTTAAAGTTTGTAAATAAATACTAAAACAAATTGTATTTATATATTATTTCCACTTTTTTATGGGGACTCAGTCCAATTCAATTGACAAAAATTGATCAAAAAACCAAATTTTTCTTAGCTTAAATTATTATATATATATATATATATATATATATATATATATATATATATATATATATATACATATATTTCTATAATCTCATAAAATTCGAAAACAATACGTTAAAAAAGCGCCAAAATTATGATAATGCTTATGTTCATTTTTTCCCAAATTCATAGCAAACAAATAATTGAGAAAAACTGTAGTTCTTTATTTTAAGTACTATAACTTCTTTTTCTATTGAGGCAAATGTTTTTATACTTTTTCAAGCTATTACACGTAACGCAAAAGTTTGAGCGCATTTTAAAATCAAATCATTACATATTTTTTGAAACAAAACCATAGAATTCAGAATTAATACATTTTCTAAGGAAATTTCGCTAAGCATTCATTACAAAAGTAATTAGCGTATATCAATCATGCTATGCCAAAACCCATAACAAATATTTCCATACATAATTCATTGTATTTGTAAATCAAATGCGTGTTAGTGTGCACGAGAATTATTGTAGGATTAATAACATTTTAAAAACATTTAATGACTTTTAATTTTTTCTTTAAAAAATTTAATTACTTGATTTCTGTGAAATTTTGATGCAAAAACTGTCTTGCAAAATACATATGCAAAAATTTGCGAAAACCTTGATATCAAAAAAATTTTTATGAGTTCTACTTTCATATAATTCATCTCTTAGTATCAAATAACTCATCTCAAGATCTTAATGGTCCACTTGCAATCAAATGCATTTCTAATAGCTGTGTAAAAACGATTTTTCAACATAATTTATGTGTTGTAATGTAAGACAATGTATTCTTCTGAGAAAATACAAAAATTTCTTCCATGTACTTGCAAAATTTCATTGTTCCATTAAGATTGGTTCTTGGGGAAGTTCTTTGTTTCAGAGTAAAATTTACATCCCCGTAAGAGCTAAGTAATTTTACTTTTCTTGCGTAGACTAACAGTCTTAAAAATCTTGAAAGCTGCGTCCTTCCCCGTGAAGCTTAAGTGACATTTCTTTTTTTGTGAACGTAAAATTTATTTAAAACAAAAACTGCAACAAACATTTATGTATGGAAAAAAATCCAGAAGAATCACGTATTCACTATTACACGATGAAATACCCTTTCGTACATGTTCCTCATCTTGCATTTATACTTTGTCACTATTTTTATAGGCCTAAAATGATATTATATTTTTAAAGAAAGTTACAATTAACACTTTCTTATATAACTAACGACGAAACAAACTACATGAATTATAAACAAGTTTTGAAAATACATTAAATGTACGTAGACTTGCCTTTTCAAAAAAGGATTTTGTGAGACCTTACTTCTTTAAAATAAATATAAAAATTATAATTTTTTAAAGATATATTATTTTTTATATAAGTTTGAATGTATGTGTATTTGTTTGGAACTTATGCAAATTTACACCGTTGATCGTAACGTTCAAACATTTATCAGACAACTTCACTGTTACTTTAAAGCTGTAGGCATATTTCTACAAGAAAAGATTTCAAGATTATTTTTAGTGATTTTTTTTCTAAAACCCTATGCTGAAAGAAATTGTATTTTTCTGAATATGGGAATCATTCAAAACCATTCTCACTCATTTTGAACAAACCGCTCGTGAACAAAATGACAATTGCTATTGGCGACTTCTTTGGAATTGGCAAGATTTAAAAATCGGTATTTTGTATATAGACATGCAAAGAGAGGGGGGGGGGCTTATAGATTTTTTTATAAAAAAATCTGTTTAACCGTTTTTGAACTATTAGAGTAGCATACTTAAGATTTGACAAGCAGGCTTTTTGTAGTTGAGTAAAAATTTCCTATGGATGTGTGTTCGGCATAAATCGATTCTTAAGGAATGTGGTTACAGGGCTATAAAATAAATACATTCTGTTATAAAATATTCATTTTTGTTTTTTCTAAATCAAGATACGAGGGCTATAAAAAAGTTTTTGAATAAAATCTAAAGCTTAATGCTAAGATTTAGATATCAATGAAAGAGAGAGAGAGAGAGAGAGAATAATCACATACATTTTTAAGAAATACCTAGTGAAGAGAACGGTAACAGCTAGTAGTTTTATACAATTTTGTTTCTTGCTTATTATTAAGCCTTTCATTAAATTCTAGTTCAAAAACTTAAGTTATTAGCATGTTAACTTACTTTAAAAAATCCAAAAATGCATTCAAGGACAGGAAAAAAATGCTAGATTTTGATAATCAATAATCTGGATGCAGTGTGATGCTTAGTAACAGGTGTGAATAATTTGGACGATTCCAAATATTCCTGTCTGCATAGAAAAAGGTACGACTTAGAGGGTGATTTCATCATAATATTCATTTTATAGAGTGAAGGGAAAATTTAGATTATTATATCCTTGTCGTCTAATTATCTGAACCCTTTGTGTTGTAGCTTATCTCCACGTCTAGCTGAGTTAGATCGTCCGTGACATTTTTTACTCTCAGAAAGTCTATAAGCATTAGTGAATGCTCCAAAATATTTCTGTAATGTGAGATCGAAGCAATCAATAATATTTTCTGGAGAATACCTGGCAGGCAGAACATCTAAACCAGAACAGATATTTTTTTCTTTATAATGGTAGGTAAATTTCCTAAAGTGTTTAAAACGGAAATGGGTAATTGAAGTTTGTTCCTCCCCGCTACTCTGAAGAGAACCACGGGAACATTTACCCTGATTTCATCGGTGAACAGAAGAAATAGTTCAATAATCATTCTCTCTGTTTGTGGAATGCAGCCTTGCATAAGTCAAATAATCCAGAAAATCTGAAGGGTGAGCTGCGCCATGTTTTTCCATGGCATCAGCAATCTCGTTGTCCACTATGTTAATATGTGAATTATCTCCTATTTATCTCTGGACAAAAAGGAAAGTTCTATCATCTAATCATCTATAATTTCTCTAGGTAGTTCATGGTGAACAATAATTCTCAATATCCGATAATTTGTGATACTTCATGGGCTGGGGGTATCCTCCCTTCATCATCCACGTGACCTATGTTTGAGGGAATGAAAGATTGACCACTAATATCATCCATAATTAAAATTAGTTTATTATTATCTCAATTTATATTCAGCAAAATAACACTAGTATAAGAGGCTTATGATCAGGAGTGATGAGACCCAAACTGTAATTTTAAAAAATAGCGCAAAAAACCACCGAATCTATATCTATAGATGATTTCTGAACTTACTAGAATCCACTCTAGTATTAAAGCTCAATCCAAACAGTCTCACCGCTATTTCCTCAGTGAACACCTACAGTCCTTTCGTGAATATATTATTCGATCCAATTTGATCCGGCTAAGGGATAATCTTCTGGTTTTGGACCCACTTAGAACTCAATTTTACTGACACTGTTAGACTCTTCTCCTTGAACTTCACCTAGTGCTTCTAGAACTCCACGCGAATACTAACGCTCCAATATGTATAACTCCTAATCTGCATAACCGCGTTCTCTTCTTAGTTTTGATGGAAAGAATTACCATTTTGGCTCCAAAGATATCCCAAGAGGATTATTAATAGAAGTACCGATAAATCCCCGTCACAAATTGACTGAGCAAAAAGTTACTATACAAATTCTTTTCCGGTAGGATGAGTATTTCATTATAATATCTAATAAGTGGCTTCAATTTATTATCTTTTAGTGCAAATGAAAATCGAACACATCATACCATTGAATTAGAACTAAAAGTTAGGGATGCAATTTAAAACATAACTCTCATCTTTTCAATGTAGAATGGCGTCATAAATTCAGTAACTGCTGATTTATTTTGCAAATATTATACAGAGTTTAGATTTAAAACAATTCTAATGTATTATTCAGTGAATAATTAAACAAAATATAAAGTTTTCAAAACAAATAAAAATAGACGCACTTAATAACCTTAGGTATTTTAATCTCAGCTGAATAAAAATGAAACTAATTTTAATTCAACAAAAGGAGCAAAATCATGATTGTAATGATTAAATATGTGGAATTGATTTACATACTTCATTAACTTCGAGAAAATAATCTTCTCTTATGAAATCCAAATTTTGCATTATTAATTAGATAGATAATTAGTTCAATAGTTAATGCTATAAATTACATTTTAATCCGATCACTAATTTCAGAAATATTTTGAGAATCCGATACGGAATAATTCATTGTATTAATTCCAACAAAAGACTCATATTATTTTCTTCTTTCTCTAGCACATCGGGAAAATGAACCAATAGTTAAAGGACTGTGAACTATTTAAAAAAAAATTAAGTAATTAGTTTCAATTAATCAGTTTCATAAAATGAAGAATCCAAATTAATTAAAATTTCAGTATGCTACAAATATATGTAAATGTGTTTGATATTTTACATTTTTAAAAATTTAACGCCTTTTTTGCCCTGATTTTTCATGTATAATCTGAGAACTTCTATAATCGGGACTGCTTGGAAATGAAGTTGAGGGGTTAGGCTTAAGCATAGATCTCCTATATAACTTTAAAAAAACAAGTTTTAAAGATTTTAGGATAAACAAGCGTATGCAATTTTAATTTTTTAATTTTTTTTTGGAGGGGGGGGTCATGATTTTTTTTAAAATCATAGTAATCCTGTAAAGTATATGTTTGAATCGCATTCTTCGAATTGTTCGCAAAATTCGTAATGCAATGAGGCATCTTAAAATGTAAATATTTATGACACGGTGATAGCTAACCATTATCTTTTTTGAGGTTTTTTCGTATAAATATAACAATTCCTGATTCTATTTTAAAGATTATTTTATGTAAAATGTGTTTTAATGTATGTGTGCGTCAAATGAAACCAATAAAATGTTTAAAAAGTCTTCAAACTTAAGTATGAGGTGTTATATCTGAGAGATACCGCGTGGATCTTTTTCACTCGCGCTAAGTAGAGTGTTAAGAAACCCTTAATTTAAAGTACACTTATAATTGAAAATTTGTAACAAAATGTATGAAGATCAATGATTTGATTATGCAATGAATTCAAACCTTATTCTAACATACAAACAAGTTTTTTCGTTTATTTCCTTGTCAGCTGTTTAATCTAGAATAAGCCCTTAAGAAGAAAAAAAATCGTTTATACCATTGTTCATCTTGTCTTTTACAAGAGGGTCCAAATCTTTAAACGAATCTTTTGTGCTGCCTTTCTCACCAGATCCAATAGAACCGGAATCTCACTAAGTCTACGCGTGAACGAAATCAAAGGAAAATAAAGAATTATTCACCAGAGGGAAGTTGATTATACGCGACAGAAGAAAAGTATTCGATCAGATACGGCAAGCGATTTTGATCAGTTGCCGAAATTTCAAACTCAAATGAGCTGGTTGAAGAAAAGCAGTAAGTTTGTTTCCTCGGAGTTAGGCTCAACTTCTTTGTTATAACAATTCCGTGGAAGAGATACGATTTCCCGTTAGATATCACTTTCTTGGATTGAAATCCATAGGTTTCCCAGAAGAAAAAGCAAGAAAAATAAATCTGCTTCTGTTGTCATTTTGCTGTGTGTTTTTTCGTTCTGATTTAGGTGTCTACTTTTCAAGAGTTTCCGAATTCTATTCGTTTTTATTAGGAGGGTGTAATGCATAACCACGTCATGTTTTTAAATGGAAATTTTTTCCCTTGAAATTTTCAGGTAGGCTTACACTTTTATTTGAGAATAGTGCAACTAAAATAATTATCAATGATCTGAATTACACAAAAATTAGTATATTCTACTTGAATGTTTGAAACTATTTGATTTTACTGTTAATGATTTTCAACCAGTCACATTCCACCAGGCGTACAAATCGATTTTCTAAGCTCTGAGTCGAAAGAGGGCCCCCGGGAACCCAAGGGAAGCCGTTTTTTTATTTATCTGGGGCCCGTAATTCCCGAAATACAGGAACGATCGACTCAAGAGTGATACGAATTCGGAACGGTGTCTTCGATTAGATTATGAAAATATATTTGTTTTTGTCTCCCGACTTGGGGCCCCCTCTTCCACCGGGTCCCAGCAATTCCATTGTTAACGCGAGTTTTTGCACGAAAAAAAACACAAATAGGGTGCCTAGGGCTGCCCGAAAAATCGACCTTCTAAGCCCTGAGTCGAAATGGAACCCCGAGGAACCGATGAAAAATGTTTTTTTAAATGTGCGTACGTTTTTCCGGGGCCCGTAATAACCGAAACTATTTGAACGATCGACAAACGCAATACATATTTGGAACGGACTCGTCGAGTACATTAAGAAAACAGATTTGTTTTTATCCCTGCCTCGAAGGGAGACCCCGGACTTGGGGGCCCCCTTTTGCACGGATGCCCAGTAACTCAGGAGTTTAGGCGAGTTTTAGCACGAAGAAAAAATCCACGCATGCAAACCGAAAAGTGGCACGTACGAATCGATTTTAAAAGCTCTAAGCTAAAAAAGGGGCCCTAAGAACAAACGGAAGATCAATTTTTTTTATTTGTCCATGTTTTGGGGGGCCCATGAGTTTAAAGATCTAAGCAGTTTTTGTAATGAACTAATTTGCAGAACTCTAATTTAGATAATCACATGATCTATAAGAACGAATGAAAATTGATATTTAAATGGAAATAATCCTATGATGTTCATTGTTCGTTTAGATAATTACACCCATATCCATAAATTAAGGATAGTTCAGAATCACACAGAAATTGAACTCTAAAATAAAAATTTCACCTGTAGTATTATCACACACATCTTGAAGAAGAATATGCAACTTACAGGAAACCACCAGATGGCGCGAATAGTACGTCACAATGACGAGAGTGTAAGAGAGGTGTATATAAAAAAATGGTGGCAAGGAAGTAAAATTGTTCACAAGCGTTTTAAAAGCCTTTCAGTGCAATAATCGTATAATTATGGCACAAAGAAAGCATTTGGGTGATTGTTTACTTGGAAGAATTATTGGACGACTGGAATGTGAACGTATCCAGCTGGAAGTATCCGAGGAACTTGGAATCGCCCAGAGTGTAATCTCCAGGCTTTGGCAACGATTCTAAGATGATGGTAATGTGAGTAGATGTTACAGCACAGTTCACTACCGAGTTAC
>BMAU01016665.1:15000-31290 GCA_019973935.1 Trichonephila clavipes
TTGTTATAAACAAGTAATATAAAAAAAATTAATCAATTCCTATTTAGATCAACCAAGAAAAAATTTATTTTAGCTACTTATTATTAAATAGTTGCAATTAATACAAATACGTATATACATAAGACAGAATCACAATATTAAGTGGTAATTAATTTTTATTCATTATCATTCAAGTATCGTATTGTTATCCGAAACAATCGTGTATATAAAATTTTCTTTCAACTAAATGCTTTAACACGTGAGAAAAAAACCTTTTAGAATTTTGACATAAGTCGCCAAAAGGGTCGCTAAGTCGTCAACGTGGCTGTATTTGTATAGTTTAAATAATTAGTTTTAATCAATTTATTTTTATTAATTATAATTAAATTATTGTATTGTTATCCAAAATAATCATGTACATTACATTTCAGCTCAATTGAGCGCTTTAAAATGTAGTTTATTAACGATTTAAAATTCCACCAAGATAAATAAATAACAAAAAAATATGTATAGAGATCGTGAGCTAATAGTAGGAATTGAAAAAGACGTAAGTTGGCGTCGAAAATTGATTTTCAGTCCAACTGGCCTAACCCGGGCTTTATTGTTACGAAAATGCAGACACGATTCACACTTTTTAGCGTTTTTAATTAATATCTTTACAAATAATCTTTATATATGTAATTCTACTATGCGAGTGTAGGTAACTGAGTTAGTTCCTCCTAAATGGCTGGACCGATTTTGATGAAAGTTTTGTCTGTTCCAGTGGACTCGAGAATGGTTTACATTTATAATTCGGCTTAGAAATGTGTTTTTAATTAATTTTTTATTTATAAATTGTTGATCTTCGAATGCTTTACGTTGGATCTGGCAGACTGCGCAAAGATCGCAGTATGGAATATTCAAAAATATTTTATTATATTTCAAATTGGTCCCAACAGTTGGTGCTGTGATCATTTCAGAAAAATCTTTTATCACTCCATGTTATTATTTTGTTGAAATTAATCGTGTGCTAATTAAGCTTATTCATAAAAATTTCGCATTTTTAAATTTAAGATCTGTGTACAGGACAACGTCTGTAGGGTCCTCTAGTATATATATATATATATATAAAGTTGGTCGATATAAATGTGCAGATTGTTAGGAACATTTAAACACACACACACACATGCAAACTGAATCCTGTCTTTAAAACAAATGTTTAAAAGTATGATAGGATAAACATGCGTTTCATCACTAATTTTAAAATTAAATGCACTTGTGGTTGTAGATAACACGAAATTAGCGCAGTAAATAAATTAAATAAAAATGCTGCTATCTTATCTAATATAAAGGGTGTTTTTTTAGAGGTATAGAACTTTAAATTGCAATGAAACAACGATTTATTATTCGATTGACAGGAATTATGTTTATTCGAAAGATAATCTTGTGGCATTAAATTTTAAATATGATTTCTGGCATAGGACTGCCACGGCTGGTCCGGATGTCTGGACGTCCAATTTTCGATGACTTTTTCCAACATTTGTGGCCGTATATCGGCAATAACACGGCGAATGTTTTGTTCCAAAGGGTCAAGCGTTTGTGGCTTATCCGCATAGACCAATGAATTTACATAGCCCCACAGAAAATAGTCTAGCGGTGTTAAATCTCAAGTTCTTGGAGGCCAATTCACAGGTCTAAAACGTGAAATTAGGCGATCACGAAACGTGTCTTTCAATAAATCGATTGTGGCACTAGCTGTGTGACATGTTGCGCCGTCTTGTTGGAACCACAGCTCCTGGACATCATGATTGTTCAATTCTGGAATGAAAAGGTTAGTAATCATGGCTCTATACCGATCACCATCGACTGTAACGTTGTGGCGTTCATCGTTTTGGAAGAAGGATTCCACCAGCCCATAAAGCGCCCCAAACTGTCAGCTTTTCTGGATGTAACGGTGTTTCGACATACACTTGTGGATTAGCTTCACTCCAAATGCGGCAGTTTTGTTTGTTGACGTAGCCATTCAAACAGAGTTGCGCTTCATCGCTAAACAAAATTCGCTTATGAAAATCGGGAAAAACGGCAATCTCGTTTTGGGCCCATTCGATGGATCTACGCTTTGCTTGATGATCGTTTTGATGAATTGCCAAACCAAACTGAGAATAAATCACTGGACAGCTGTTAAATCGGTCGCCATCTTGGAAAGTAATGCCAACTTAAACTTCTATACCTGGAAAAAAAACACTCTAATATATATATATATATAAAATTAGATTATTATACCGACATGTATATTTATATATATAATTAATGCAATTAATTTAAGGTGATGCCGTTGGTATAATCCGTTCCCACAATGCGGCCTGCAAGCCAAAGCAAATTTCCCACCCCTTCTGACATGCTTATTCTTTTATTCGTAGTATAACGACCTGGTGCACTGATTGGAAAGCTTTTGATGGTGTAAGTTCAACAATATTGTGGAATATTTTGCTTGATTAGCATGGATTTAAACAACATCGATTGATTGTTTACTAACATGGTATTTCGAAGCAACTCCATTGCTTTTGAACATCGTCAGGTTCTATAGGTAACTTGCACCCTGTTAAATCTTTTCAATATGTTGTAAAATTCGATCTTATTACTTTTAAATATTTAACCGGTTTCATCTTTAAGACTTCATCAATAGAAAATTGTTTAATATAATATAATTTCCACACAACATAGTATTGTTTGGAAAGAAGACAAATCTTAAATTTGAAACATTATTCTTACTGTAATGTCGGCTGTTAGTTGAACACTCCCCAACAATACTTATCAAGATTCACTTGTGGGATGACCAAGCTCTCCTGATAGGACATTGCATCTCCCAAAAAGAACCGACTTTTTTTCTCTCATGCCAGAAAATAACACATGTGACCCTGTTCCGAAAACAGCTTTAATGCGCCACACTTCTTTATCTAATATCCAGGCGATTTTTAGTCTCAACGTTCAATAGGAAGGAAGCAGCTCTGGTGAGCAGTATCCATTGTGCGTGGTTCCAATCGCACATGTGGGGTGCAAATGACTTAAATGAAAATGAATGTAGGCCTGTCGTGACAGAGAGACACCATCAGTGTTAATGTGATAGGACAATTTTAGCCCTCTAGATACTGAAAGAGATGCAGCGTTGTAGTTTGGATCTGACATGCCTGCCTATTGTCTCCAAGCACCGATGGAGTGAGACTAAAGCGAGGAGAGCCATGTGCCAAACTGTTACACTCGCCAATTAGAGATGATTGGGGGCGTGAAAGTGGCTAGCTCAGAGAGTTTAATGGGTCGGGTCCTAAGTTGAGGACGATCTGAACAAGTTCGCACTTCAGTTATTCTTCGAAGACGCTTGATTAAGTTATGGGGACAGCCGCATCTCGAGAGCTAAACGATATGTTCATAGCAGACTACTAAACAACTGAGTGATGGGGACGGCAGAGCAACAGCTGCAATGAATTATCTTTGAAATACAACTTTTCTACAGCTAAAGTCTGTGAACAATTTAAAAATGATTATACTGTTTTTTTTAATTTGGAATAAAATGTCTTTTATTGAATAGCTGTGTGATCCCTCGCGCTACTATCTTATAAAGTAATCTAAAGAGATTACGACACTACACTGGTGTGCAAAAATTAAGGACGAAGTCGAAAAATTAGCATATCAGCTGAACGAAGAGGCAGAGTGGACAGAAAGACCAATCAGGAGATTAAGTAAGGAGATGTACGGTAGCACATGCACAGATATGCAGGTAGACAGACGTAATGGGGGAGTGTCTGAGTAGTATAAAGCATGTTGTCGGTGTAAGATCAGTATTTCTGGCAAAGAGATTGCACGCCGTATAGCAGTTAAAATCACACCGAGTTGCTGCCTCAGCGAGAAATGGCGAATAATCAATCTGTTAGACGACATCTGGATGCTTTTACCCGAGGGCGAATCATTCGGAAGTTGGAGGAAGGCCGCAATGTGACAAGTGTGGCTGAAAAGTTCGGAATTGCTCACAGCATCGTTTCATGACTTTGGAGACAATTTCAAACTACAGAAACAGCTATCCGGGGGTTCAGTAGTGGTCGTCCACGAGGAACGACACCCGCAGATGACCGGTACATTGTCTTACAGGCCAGAAGAAACAGGCGGCAGACAGCGGGAGAAATCGCTAGACACACGACACAGGCGACTGGACGACTGATATCGCGTTTTACCGTGGCCAGAAGACTGCACGGTGGTGGTCTGTTTGCACGACGCCCTGTACGGTGTGTACCTTTAACGCCTGCCCATCGTAGAAGGCGTTCTCTGTGGTGCCGGGAACACCGGAATTGGAGAGCCAATGAATGGGGACGAATACTCTTTACAGATGAGAGCAGATTCAGTTTGAGTAGCGATTCTTATCGCATACTCATCTGGAGAGAGCGGGGAAGCCGCAATCATCCCTCGAAAATCATTGAAAGGGACATGTATGGAGGTCGCGGTGTTCTCGTTTGGGGAGGCATCATGCTTGGTAGTCGTACAGACCTTCACATCTTAGACGCAGGTTCAGTCAACGGCACCCGTTATTGTAACGAGATTCTTCTCTCTTAGATTCTTCTCTCTTAGACAGCTCTTAGAGAGTGAGGATATTGAACGTATGGATTGGCCGGCATGATCTCCGGATCACAATCCCAACGAGCATGTATGGATTTTCTAGGCAGACGCTTGGCAGCTCGTACCTTACCACCAGTAACAATTCGGGAGCTTCGATTTGCGCTGCAAGACGAATGGCAGCAATGCCTCAACAACTCATTGACACCCTCATTCTCAGCATGGGTAGACGCTATGAAACCTGCTTAGCAGTCAGGGGAGATCATATCCCCTACTAAAGAGCGGATGTTTCTTGCTGGACACCCATCACAGGGATGTTTCGGCCTTCTGTCGCATTGCGCTCCATGCTACTTTTTCAATATCAAGCTTCTTTTTATCCCTCTGATTTCTCTTTTAGTAAGTGTTACTTACATATTACACATGTCCTTACGTATTGGGGATCTTACGGTATTAAATGTGTTGATTAGGAAAGCTTTTGTACAAAGTTATATTGAAAAAGCCGTCTCGTCCTTAATTTTTGCACGCCAGTGTAAG
This sequence comes from Trichonephila clavipes, assembly GCA_019973935.1. Lineage (NCBI taxonomy): Eukaryota > Metazoa > Arthropoda > Arachnida > Araneae > Nephilidae > Trichonephila > Trichonephila clavipes. Next base: position 20,095 of record BMAU01016665.1, read on the forward strand.
TTACCATCTTCGTGAGTGTTTCTCAAACAGTGGGGCGCACCACCCTAGGAGGCGTGATAACACTACAAGGATCGCACGAGCTGATCAGAAAGTCGAAATTAAGAGACTATTTTTTGAAAAAAAAATTATTAAATTATTGAAAGCAAGCAAAAAATTGAGTTCTGAATAATAAAATATAAATTACACATTTACATCGATATAATACACTTATAAACGTATCAGTAGTGCGCAATGTGCTTCATAATAGCAATACTAAGTTAAGAAAGAGTCTTATGTGTGGTCATATCATAACATTAAATACAAAATTTAACATTTATCTTGATAATTTGTAAGGTTTATAATTATTTTAGCATCGTAGATTTATGTCAAAGTATATAATTATTGCATTTAATACATTGCTATTACATGGAGGGGGACACGAGAAAAATTATGAATGAAAATTGGGTCGCAAGTATAGAAAGTTTGAGAAGCACTGAGGTAAAGTGTTGAACTAGGAAAATTTCAAAAAGCAAATATTTCCCATGACCAGGACTCGATCTTGGTTTTATTGCGGCACCAACGCAATGTACTAACCACTATACAAACTCGGCGACAGAAATTAATCTCTTAAATAATATTAATAACGTATATAAATATTAAACTGCAATACATTGGATGTTTGCGAATCGAATAGTTGGTAAGGTGATAAACTAGGAAAATTTCTACTACATGTTTAAAATTTCAAAAAGCAAACATTTGTAATGACCAGGACTTGAGCCAGGGACATTGCGGCCACAAAACAATGTGCTTAGCACTGTACAATCGCGGCCACATAGATTTATTTCTTTAATAATACAGAGTGTTTTTTTCCAGGTATAGAAGTTTAAGTTGGCATTACTTTCCAGGATGGCGACCGATTTAACAGCTGTCAAGTGATTTATTCTCAGTTTAGTTTGGCAATTCATCATGAATAGACTCACGCCTGAACAACGCTTTCAAATTGTGCAATTTTATTTCGAAAATAATGCCGAATTTTGTTTAGCGATGAAGCGCACTTCTGGTTGAATGATTACGTCAACAAACAAAACTGCCGAATTTGGAGTGAAGCTAATCCACAAGTGTATGTCGAAACACCGTTACATCCAGAAAAACTGACTGTTTGGTGCGCTTTATAGGCTGGTGGAATCCTTCTTCAAAAACGATGAAGGCCACAACGTTACAGTCAATGGTGATCCGTATAGAGCCATGATTACTAACTTTTTCATTCCTCAATTTAACAGTTATGATGTCCAGGAGCTGTGGTTCCAACAAGACGGCGCAACATGTCACACAGCTCGTGCCACAATCGACTTATTGAAAGACACGTTGGGTGACCACCTAATTTCACGTTTTAGACCTGTGAATTGACCTCCAAGATCTTGTAATTTAACACCGATAGATTATTTTCTGTGGGATTATGTACAGTCATTGGTCTATGCGGATAAGCCAGAAACGCTTGACCATTTGAAAGACAACATTCGCCGTGTTATTGCCGATATACGGCCACAAATGTTGGAAAAAGTCATCGAAAATTGGACGTCCGGATTGGACTACATCCGAGCCAGTCGTGGGAGTCCTATGCCAGAAATCATATTTAAAATGTAATGAAACAAGATTATCTTTCGAATAAAAAACAATTCTTGTCAATCGTTGTTTTATTGCAATTTAAAGTTCTATACCTCTCAAAAAAACACCCTTTACTAATAACGTACAAACATATTAAGCTGCAATACATCGGATGTTTGCGAATCAAGTTGTTGGTAAGGGGATGAACTAGGAAAATTTCTCTTACATGTTTAAATTTTCAAAAAGCAAACATTTGCCATGACCAGGACTCGAATCTGGGTTATTGCGTTCACAACAAAATGTACTAACCACTTTACGATCAGGGTGACAGAAATTTATTTCTTAAATAATATTAATAACGTTCATATATATTAAACTGCAATACATTGGATGTTTGCGAATCGAATATTTGGTAAAAGGATGAACTAGGAAAATTTCTCCCACATGTTTAAAATATCAAAAAGCAAACATTTGCCGTGGCCAGGATTCGAACCTGGGTTATTGCAGCTAGAACGCAATGTACTAACCACTATAGGATCACGGCGACATAAGTTCCTTTCTTAAATAATATTAACGTACATAATATTAAAATGCAATACTTTGGATGGGGTTGCTTATCGAATAGTTGGTAAGGTGATGAACTAGGAAAAATTCTCCTACATGTTTAAAATTTCAAAAAGCAAACATTTGCCGTTACCAGGTTTCGAACCTGGGTTATTGCGGCCACAATGCAATGTACTAACCACTGTAGGATCACGGCGACAGAAATTTATTTCTTAAATAATATTAATAACGTACATAAATATTAACCTGCAATACATTGTATGTTTGCGTATCGAATAGTTGGTAAGGCTGTGTTTCTCAAACTGTGGGGTGCGCCTCTCTAGGCGGCGTCATAACCCTACAAGGGGGCGTGAGCTTATTTGTAAGTCGAAAATAAAAGATTATTTTTTTTTACAAAAAATATTAGTTTTTACTTAAAGCAAGCAAAAAAAATGTGTTCTGACATAATTAAAAATAAAATACACATTTACATCGATATAATACACTTATTAATGTATTATTAATGCACAATGTGTTTCATAATTAATTCAACAGTACTAAGTTAAGAAAATGTCTAATAATTACCAGTGATGCTATGGTCATATCATAAAATAAATACAAAATTTAACATTTATCTTGATAATTTGTATGGTTTATATTTAGATTAGCATTGTATCTTTACGTCAAAGTATATTATTGAATTTAATGCATTGTTATTATACGGGGCGCAAGTAAAATTATGATTGAAAATTGGTTCGCAAGAATAAAAATTTTGAGAATCACTGATCTACGTAATTGAAAAAAATTATTAGATTTGTTATTATATATTTGCATAAATTTTATATTTTTAATTTTCCCTCTTTAAATAAAAATGGATTAATTTTTATTACTTCAACGCTTGGACAACTTTCAAATAAATTAATTTCCTTGAGACATATTTAATATATGATGTAGAGTTTTTTCTTTGTTCCAATTTATTTATTGATTTCTATTTTGAGTTGACTTGTTATTCTAGACTCTACTTTTCAGTCTTGTAACTCTCAGAAATCCAAGAAAAATGGGTTTTTTTTTTTAAAAAAAGAAGTCATTTTATAATCTGTCAACATTTTACATTTTTTTTCTTAGTGAGATCTACATACACACAACGTTTATAGGTGTAAATATAAAACTAATATTTATCAAATTTCCCCTAGAAGAATTGTATAATTTTAAGTATTTTTTATTATCATTAATATCTTTGATTTTAATTTTTTTACGAAATCTTAAATCTGTTTTTAATAGGGTTTTCAATGAATATGAATAAGGTTATAAATTTAATCTGAATTAATACTAATTCGTTTTTCTAAAACTGTAAATTTAACTAACTAAAATCAAACCCTATTAACATATTGTACTTCAACATGCTAATCAGTATGTTCATGTTGAATAACAGTGCAATCAGGTTGAAATTGATATTTTAATTTTTAAAATTTTACTCATGGTCTTGAAAAAGGTTTCAGCAGATAAATATATCGTGTAAATAGTGTCATGTTATGTATAAAAATAAAATACATACGTCGAGACAATCTACCTACAAAATTCAACAATCTTAAATATATCAAATTATCGATAATGTTAATGTTTTTCTTCATCTGTCAAAAAAAAAATACTAATTTTAGTTTGAGTATATCATTTAGACGAGGGGTGTCCAACCCAAATAACCTTGTGCGCCACTTCGGAAAAACATAATCTCGCGGGCCGCCCATAAAAGTATGTACCTTTATATAAGATTTGGAAACAAAAAAAAAACATTTATTGGAGAGAAGATTTAAAACAAAATAAATTATTACTATTGTTTTAAACATTTTTCATACATGCAGACATAGATAATATAATAATATTTAAAAAAATAATGCATTGATCAAATAATGTTTAAAATATTACACAGATGCCAGTTTCTTGAAAATGACGGTGTTCTATTGAATTGATCTTTCGTTACTCATTGTTGAAATTTGATAGTGCAAACTATTAAGTACACGTTTTCTTTATCTTAACCGTCCTGAATATTTTTTTAAACTTTAAAAAAACATATCTGACTGCCTCTTGGTTTTTGGGCACTCCAAACAGAAAACGAGGAGAAATGAAAGTCGCACACACACAGAGAATCATGTTCTGTCCAATGTAAAGGAATAATGCAATTAGAAATTTATTTAAAAAAGCCATTTACTATAGTAAAATCAAATGTATAACTGTTTGATAAAATATAAATCTATTTTTTTCTGAAGATAATTTCTATTACCAAAAGGGATTTATTTTAAAACAAGAACAGGTAAAGCAGGTAAAGGCAATGTATATATATATATATATATATATATATATATATATATATATATATATATATATATATATATATATATATAAATTTTCCCCCAAATAAATTTCAAAATGAAAAAAAACTTTAAAAATCTGATGTTTAAAGTTTTTTTTTTAAAAAAAAAAATGGCGGGTCACGTGTTGGACACCCTTGATTTAGACAATATCGGACACATATCATACCTCATTTTGTTTTATATCAATACGGATTCTCTTCAAAATGCATAAAAAGTGAAGCAGAATTTGTTTGGCAAGATAAATTTGCCATAAAAATAGGGAAATGATATAAAGAAAAATAAATTCTAGAAATCATGTTTTTATTAGCTACAAGGTCAATGCTGTTTTACACTGGACAAATTGTGGATAATCTTAGTTACCTCCCTCATTTGTGTCCGAAAATAATTTTTCACAGGTATCTTTAAAGTTATAATTGATACATATCATAACCAATTTAGTTCTGCATTAATACATTTTTAGGATGCATACAAAGCGAAACAATATGAATAATCATTATAATTCAGTAATTGATATTTGCTAGGTTTTTTTACCAAAATAATTTTCTCTTGAAAATAATGTCCTTATTTCTCTCTCTCTCTCGTATTTAGAAAACTAAATTCTAAAATTCGTGTTTTTTTAGCAACAAAGTCAACTTTTTTAGAACGAGGTCAAGTTATAGTCAATGTTTTCTCCTTCATGTGCCATGCGAGGAAAATATTTTTAATTCAAATTAGTGTATAAAAAATTATATAGGAGATGTAAAATACATATTATATCATTCATATTTAGGTCTATGTTAATACATAATTTTTAACATATATCCAAAGAAAAATGGAACAAATAAAATCCTTTTAATTTAACCCGAAAGAAGTGCACGCACTCGATACGAACGTTAGTGGTGACGCGGGGTGACTGTGAGTCACCCCCAATCTTTTTTTTTAAATTATATTTAATAAAATCGATAATAATTGCAATTCCATTGATTCATTTGAGTAAGAGAATGTATACTTACCTGAGATTAAGGACTTTCAAATTTTACTTTAAAAGTTTGAGAAATCCAATCAAACTGAAGTAAAATGTTTCAAATGTGCGTGATTTTAATAAAGAATATAAATCACAGTCATACATTCGGTAACATTTCAAGAGTGATATTTTCAGGCAAAAATATCATTTGTTCAAGTTATTGTGTTTTTATTAGCCTTTAATGATTGCCAAATGCATGTTTAACTTTTTCTTGCTTGTGTCTTGTAGTATACTTGTCACTTTATATCTTTCTTGATGGAAGCATTGTAAAGTTTCCTTTCAACTCCGACGTTTCATGCGCATCGCTTTTATGAAATTTACTTTTGCTATAACATGTGATTAATATGCATTATTTCATCAAGTTTGAAGGAAGGTAGCTTCGTTCTGGGTACCTTCCGTTCCGAACGAATGCGAGTACTTTACCGATCACGCCAAAACGATCATCTTCGCGTGATGTTAGTACTAGTTATATATATAACACACCACCACATACTCCCCTGCCAGTGTTTGGGCGAATAGGTGATCGAACGATACCATATTTGTGACGAGCATGTAAGCAGTTGCGTCACTTGGTAGGTTGCGTCATTTGTGCGTGATGGCTTGAGAATTGTGTCATTTGTGTGAGACGGCTTTTGAGAAGTATCGGTTTATTTGCGTCAATGTTTGACGAATTTGGTTGCTTTGCGGTGGATAGATGGCACCATGGCTACGGCGCGCGAAGGATGCGGTTCAATTCACGGCCAGGGTTACCAATGAAGGAAGGAAGGTTCGTTATGGGTACCTTCCGTTCCGAACGAATGCGAAAACTTTACCGATCACGCCAAAACGATCGTCTCCGCGTGATGTTGGTACTAGTTCATATAGATATCACACCGCCACAAGTTCTTCCCTTGCTTGATCAGTTTCATCCAAAAAATATCGTAGATACACATTTTTTTTCTATTCATTTTCATTTATAAATGATAATGAGTTGTACAACACAGCCGTCAAAAACATCAAGTCTTTCACAGGGGAAAAATGTAGCCTGTTCATAAACAATACTTTGAAACAAAAGTGGTCGCGCAGGGAACTGAATCATCCCCGAGTACATTATGGTTGTAAGAAAACGTTTGTCATTTCCAAAAATTGGGAGATAGGTAACAAATATATTTTAGTTTCTCCGAAGACTGTCATATAGAAGGATACTGATAAGGTCATTGGTAACAATTATACAGTTTTCACAGGATTAAGGATTTCTTGAGTCTGGGGTAACTCTGTGCCCCGTGTGACCGACCCGGATTAATAACTGATTTGTATTAGTTGGCACGCCAAGATAAGCTTACAACGAAAGTAGTGCCATAATATGTAGACAAATAAAGCCCAGAATTCATGTGTGTTTTAGCTATACACAAAATCAATGTTGCTTCAGAGAGGTAAAATTGTAGATACAGTTAAGTTTTCTCCTTCGTCTGTCTTTCCGAAAATATATTTTTTAACTTCAATTTAATATGTCACAGGTATCTTTTCGGTGATGTAGGTTAAACATCATATTCTATCTAATTGTACGTTTAGATATCCAACTATCGTAAAATCATGAGTTTTTTTCAAAAATTGTCAAATTTTGTTTATGATTTTATTTTATAGGCCGTCGTATTAGCTTAATAAAAATACCAAGATTTCTATTTTCCATTCACTAGAACAAAAATTAAAAGTGTTTTAGCAAAAGCGGTTGTCATAACTTTACACAAGATGTCAAAATTTAAAATGCATTTTACTCGAAATGGGTTTTTTGCGAAAAGTTCAAACGGGTTCGGCGATTGCTCAAAAAGTTTTAAAAATAATTTGCTGAAATTTTGTGTGTGTATTCTGAAGAACAGTAGAAGTGTTTGGATGTTCAGATTTATCAATCACTGTTTTATTTCAAAATTTATAGTCCTTTATGTGAATATAATCACTGTTTTCTTAAGCAATTTCATGCAATCACTAAGATAATGTGCTCTATTTTTTTTGTAAAAATTAAAATATCTCTTATCCTGAAGGTCGTTTCAAACATGAATAATAAAGTAACACATCAAAAATGAAAAATTGTGAATTTTCTCATAAAATGTTTTAAGAATGGGCCCCGTTTATGTAATTTTTTGTACATTTTTACCAGTTATTTCCCATTTTGATCATAATAAATTTTTTCTCTCCTTTCAATTTTAGGATTTTTTCCTTAAAATATACTAAATAAATCTAAAAATCAGCAAAGATTCCCATATTTTCCTTTTTTCAAAAAAAAAAAAATATCACAAGTAGTCGGATACTTTAATACATATATTCGGATGCATACAAAATAAAATAACAGATAAAATCAACATTTTAGTTTAATTGCTCATTTTAAAATTCAATTTATAAAACTAAAATGAAATAAATGTTAGAAATTTTATTCATATATGATTTACCTTCCTTTTGTAGGAAATTAGTCGTACGAATGGAAAAAGTAATTTTCTCGAAATAATATCGTGTTCAATTTTTTAAAGATTGTCCTTTCAAGTTCTGAATTATTTTGATTATATTTCAGAATTTCATGTATAAAAAAGGCCAATTCGCAGCATGAAACAAATTGATTTTGATTACGATGCTGCTTTCCAAATTCTGAATATTTTATGTTTGTCTGATTTCTCGAATTCCATCAAATACATTGCTCAAAAATTTCTTAGTATAAATGATTTTAGATGAGATAAACGAAAAAGATGAGGAAATATCGTATTCTAATCAAAAAATAAATGCATTCAAGTGAAAAAACAATCAATGCTGTTATATAAGTTTCTTTTAGAAAAGCAAACATCCCAGACATTTAATAATTTTTCCGAGTTATTCAAAAACAGTAAGGTTTTTAACAGAAAAAAAATACACTTACACATATTTAATTAAATAAATATATTTTTAATATAGTATCAAGTCTCTCTCTCTTTTTCTAATGTGTTAAGTTGACTGATTACATTCGGAAGCGGGATTTTTAAAAGGTGTTTAAATTGATAGTATATATATATAAGAATACCTTATATATATATATATATATATATATATATATATATATATATATATATATATATATATATACATATATATAAGGTATTCTTATATATATATATATATAAGGTATTCTTATATATATATATATATATATATATATATATATATATATATATATATATATATATATATATATATATGGTATTCTTTAATACCGGGTGGGCAAAAAGTCCGTAAAAACTTTAAAAATTCATAAAATTCGGAGAAATGAACGAACAAAAAAACTGTTTGCGGGATCAGCATTAGTATGTCACGGGATTTTTTTTAAGCTAGAAAAAAAATAATTCGAAAATCATCCGGTAGGTGGCGCTGATGTACACAAATCAAAGAAACAATGCATAAATAATGAACAGAAAACTTTCACAAATTTATTACACCAGAATATGTTCCACATGACCACCACCACAGGGGAGAAGACATTCCAGACGAGTGACAAATCCAGCAAAGGCAGAGTGCAACATGTCCGGATGTGTGGAGGATACTTCTCTGTGGATCGCATCTTTCAGTTCCGACAGAATTGATGGACCGGATAGATACACGCGAGATTTCACATATCCCCACAACCAGAAGTCTGCCGGTGTTAAATCTGGAGACCGAGGAGGCCATGGGTACCTGCAGTGCCTGCTAACGATTCTGTCTTCCCCGAACGTCTGTATCAGGAATGCCTTAACCGGGTTAGCAGTGTGACTGGTTGCTCAATCTTGCATGAACGTGACATTCGAAATCTGACCTCAAATTAAACATGGCACGGCAGTCTCCCGCAGAAGCGTTAGATAATGCTGAGCATTTACCGTTTCCGTTATCCATCCATTTACTGGGAATTGCGTTTCTAAGAAGAAGGGTCCTATGATAAATGAACCCGTGAAACCACACCATGCTGTCACTTTTGGGGAATGCAATGGTTTCTGTGTATACTCACGTGGATTAGAGGTCGCCCAAATGCGACAGTTATGGTTATTAACGTCACCATGAAGCGAGAAATGAGCTTCATCTGTCCACAAGATGTTAAAAACCCAGGTGGATCCTGTTCCATTTTTAGAGAAGGCCCAATTGCAAATGCTTCCCTCTGTGCGGTATCTGCTGGCAAAAGTTCATGGCACGATTGCAATTTGTATGGGTACAGCTGGAGGATTCGACGAAGAATATTGCGGACAGATAATGGTGGTAAGCCCAATCGTCTGGCAGCTTCACGAGCACTGCTGGTCCCTGAAGCTGCTTCGGACGCAATCGCTTCCATTTCGACAGCAATGCAGGGTGCACGTGCTTCTTTCAAGCATGGTCGTCCGGCTCGTGCTCGATCCTCCAACTTTCCAGTTTTCTCAAAACGTTTAACAAGCTTTAAGAGACCTGCAGGTGTTAAAGGGCCTTTTCCACTCTTCACATTTTTCTGAACTGGAAATTTACGCAAGGCAATGATCGCTGATTCCTCGTTCATGTAAAATAACTTCACCAACAAAGCTTTATCCGGTGCATTGAGCATTCTTGTTCACATTCACTGTTTGCAATGGTGGAATGAATAGTTCATTGACAGCAAAGGTTTTTATAGCCGTCTAATTTGCATATTTCCACCACAGACGCTTGTAAAAGCGCCACCTACCGGATGATTTTCGGATTATTTTTTTTTTCTAGCTTAAAAAAAAATCCCGTGACATACTAATGCTGATCCCGCAAACAGTTTTTTCGTTCATTTCTCCGGATTTTATGAATTTTAAAGTTTTTACGGACTTTTGCCCACCGGTATATATATGGTATTCTGATATATATATATATATATATATGGTATTCTTATATATATATATATATATATATATATATATATATATATATATATATATATATGGTATTCTTATATATATATATATATATATATAAGGTATTCTTATATATATATATATATATATGAAAGAAATTTGTATAATATATCATAAACAAGAAATAATAGATAATGAACCTAACAAGATATAGCGTAGTAAAAATATAAAAACAAAGCAGGAAGATCGAATTTATAGAAAAATACAAAGGATGAACAACAAAAAAAAACCTAGCGAGAGTCAGAAAGGAATTTCGGACTTAGGACCGAATAATTGGGACTAAACTTGTTTGAAGTCGCCATCATTTCTCCTTTGCAGCTCGGTAGGAAGAACCAAATAAAATAAACAAAAATTCAAAGTATATAAAAACTCACAGAAAGTATGATAAAACTCCTTATATAAACTGACACAATATATATATATATATTGGGTTAGTTAAATTAGAATATACAGACATTAAAAATATTATAACAAATAATTTAAGTACGCATTCCTAGTAATAATTGAAGAAAGAACATTTGCAATGTATTCTCTTCTTATGAAAAATGCTTCCATAGCCTTTGCCTATGTAGAGGTAAGACTTCTTTAAAGGGATTCATCTAATATTTATGTAATACACAATTTAGAAGTGGACTTATTCTCGCATATTTTAGGTCAGAGTACATAAATTTAAAAAAAAAACCTTTATTACTTCAATTGATCGTTATTCTGAATACAATGAATGTTCCAAAAATCCTAGTTCAACCTCGGTGCAGAAGTATTGGTTATGTATAGGCAAAATATTATTATTAAGGAATCATTTTTCGTAAAATGAGAATATTTTAAATTA
>BMAU01016667.1:0-15805 GCA_019973935.1 Trichonephila clavipes
CTTATTATCGTATTGCAATTAATTTTATGCGGTTCTGCTCTCACCCTCGTATTTGGCGGGAACATGTTACTGCACTCTTGGCCATCGTTTACACCTCGAATTAGTAGGTTATGTTTTTATTCTTGTTATTTAGTTTAATGATTTTTTAATATTTAAATTCTACATATATAATTCTTTCCTTTCTTCTTGGTACATAGTATGACAAATTACAGGTGAAGGTGGCTGGCCGCAAAACTTGTTTAAACCTGCAATCCTGGTACCTAAGGCCAGAGTTTGTCATTATACTATGTGCCTTATTCTAATTTTAGTTATCTTAGGTATGTAACTATATGTTTTTTTATATTTTTGTTTATATATTTGTGTATATGTATATATATGTATAAATTTATATATATGTGTATGTATATGTATATAATTATATATTGAAATTTTTTATATTGATTATATATATATATATATACACTGCTGACAATTGCTAAGGACGGATCACAAATTGCTATGTAGCATAACATTAAGCGAGACATGAGGCCTAGTAGGATAAAATATAGTTGCCACACTGTTCAGACATTAGAATAAAGAATATTTATTTTTCTGGAAAGTACAAAAGCTGTGAAACATCTGAAAGAAAAAAAAATGTTCATTTGATCTGCGTACGGAGAAATGGAACAATGCTAAAAGTCAGCAGGCACCTTACAGAAAGGTATCAGTACGGGATATGTCCACCGTGGGAGTATGATGCAACATTCCACACGTCGTACCATACTTTGCACAACATTATCCAGCAGCTGTTGAGGCAATTTATCCCATTCCTCTGTGAGTGCACGGATGAGGGTGTTCTTGTTTGTCGGAGGATAGTTTCGACCAGCAACTTGCCTCCCCAAAGCATCCCACACATTTACAATGGGGTTTTAGATCTGGAGAACGCGCTGGCCATACGAGACGTTGAATACCCTCGCTGTCTAGACAATCCTGAACAGCGAGTGTTCGATGACATGTTGCGTTGTCGTCCATAAAAACAAATTTTTCACCGACAGCACCACGGAAAAAGACGAACATGAGGAAAGTAGAACTTCCTCAATGTATCGTTGGCCCGTCATAGTCCCATTCGCAACCACATGTAGGCGAGTGCGGCCATTGATCATGATGCCGGCCCACACCATGATACTGCATGTCGGATATCGGTCCTTTTCTTGGATATTTTCTGGACGATAAGCAGTACCACTCGCGCCAGATCAGTTGGCGTCTACAATCCGATGACAGACTGAACCTATTCTCATCTGAGAATAGTACGCATGCCCAGTCCTGTTCAGTCCAATTGTGATGCTCACGACACCATTGCAAACGGGCAGTACGGTGCTGTCTGGTCAATGGGACACACACAACAGGTCTGCGTGCGTATAGTCCTCCTCCCCTCAAACGTCTGGCAACAGTTTTTCGGGAGATCTGCTTTCCTGAGGCAGCAAGAAACTGATTTGCCACCTGCTAAGCTGTGGTGCGCCTGTTCCTTTTTGCTGATAGGACGATATATCTGTCTTCTGCAGGCGTCGTACTTCTAACACGACCTCCCCGTGTCGTCTACTACACATTCCAGTAGTTTTAAATGACTTCCACAGCCGTGAAACAACGCTGTGAGCGATGTCGAACTCCCTGGCAACATCTGTTATTTTTCGCCCTTCTTCGATCTTTCCAATAATTCGACCACGCATAAAATCATCTATGTGATGTCGGGAAGACATGCCAAAAATTTTAAGTTCGTCTATTAAATCTTTCCTGTAAAACTTTGACTTGAAACAACAACTGTCCACACGCGTCAAAACCTTTAAAGCTCTTATGAACGCTATCACGTGATGAACAGACGTGGAAAAAAAATTGCTTTCTTTCATTTTGTGGTTGCTATGGATGATAGTGTTATCCGTCCTTAGCAATTGTCCAGCAGTGTATATCTATCTATCTATCTATCTATCTATCTATCTATCTATCTATCTATCTATCTATCTATCTATCTATCTATCTATCTATCTATCTATCTATCTATCTATCTATCTATCCATCCATCCATCCATCCATCCATCCATCCATCCATCCATCTATCTATATGTGTGTAATAATTCCCCTAGCATCTTTTAATTAATTCTTTTAATAGTACTACAATAATCTTTTAATTATTTGGTTCTACACTAACACCCTGATTTTAATCTTAATCGAGTACTCTTATTGCATCAGACATCCCAATCCCGCCCATTCTATCCAATCAGAGCTGTTATTACGTCATAAGTACTTGTACTATAAAAGCCGAAACCTTGTGTAATCTCGCTCTCATTTCTCACCGACGCGACAATCAAAAGTCGCAGCCTGCGAAAACTCAGGGATACTGTTCACAGCATCTCAGCCATGCATAGCTCTATCTCAGAAGGTGCACGTACACCAACCAAGAAGAACTCCTTCCTTGAACTCTACCAGATGACTTCTTACGACTTGGCTAAGAAAAAAAGACGAATTGGTAAGTGAGCTCAAAACCCTTCCCCATGTACAAGAGATGATTGCAAAGAGCATAAAATTCCCCGATTGTCGAGGATTCTAACGTTAGTGAATCCACTTTGGATAAAACTAATCATAATGTCAAGAAGAAAAAAAAAAATAAAAGCGAAAAAATAGAACTAAGGAATCCTCGGAGGAATTTATTTTTCCGAAAAAGACGGCTCGGCCCGTCTCTCCCATTTCTACCCAGGACCCGATAGAAACAAAAAATAATTTTTCCGATCTCGAACAGGATGTCGAGCATCCACTCCCTACGATTGAAAATGTAATTTCCGAAACAATTACTCCACCGACTAAACCCCTACCCAGTAATGCTTAAAAATAAAAGATAATTTCCGTGATCAGATGAAACTTATAATAAACAAATTCCCAAATCTCCGCAACAGAATCGTTGGTGATGTAGTTAAAATGTTCTCCTAATGATCATGAGGAACGCAGATCCCTCATTCAATTTTTAAAAACTGACATAGATTTTGAATTTTACGTCATTGATGTTAAAAAAAGATAAGCCCATTAAAGCAGTAATTAAAAGGCCTCCCCCAACTCCTCTAAAACTGTTGATATTACTAGCGACCTAGCAGATGTAGGTTTCAAAATTGAAAGCTGTACTCAGCTTACTTCTAAAAGAACCAAAACCCTCCCATTTTTCTTAATTATTCTCCCGAGAAACGCATAATAGCAAAATTTTCGACTTAACTCACCTAAGTTATTTACAAGTGAGAGTTGAGGGTTACCTCGTTAGAGGAATAACCCAATGCTTCAACTGTAATAACTTTTATCATACCGCCGCAAATTGTCACATGCAACCAAGGTGCTTAAAATGTGGAAAGAACCACGCCACGAGAAACTGCCTAATTAAAGAAAGATAGGAAAATCCATTCTGCATCAACTGCCAAGACTACGGCCACTCGGCATGCTACACTAAATGCCCCAAATTCCCCCAGCCGAAAAAGGAACCCCTTTCGGAGACCCCAAGAAAAAGCGAAATTTCGCCTCTAAATGGATTAAAGAGGGAATTTCCTTCGCTAACGTTGTTAGCTGCGAAGTCCCCAATCAGATTCCTATCGATGACAAAAGAAGATTCCCCATGGATTCCTTAGTCAAGATAGTAACATTACCTCAGACTTAACTCAAGTATTAGAACTCTTCCAAATAATTTCTAATTTAGTCAAGAAAATCCCAAAATCCTAGATCTACTCACTAAATTTAAAAAAAAAAGCTAACTCAGATGAAGAAAAACCTGCCTTCTCGCAGAAGCAATTATGGATAAAGTTTAAACTTTATCATCTTAATTTTTACTCATTATAATCAACCTAAAATTTTCCCTTATTACTTTTATTTTAAATTTAATCTACTCTTCCATATTTAACTTTTAATTCTTTTTATAATATCAAGTTCATGCAATCAATTCCAAGAGCTCACTTCCATTCTATCTCAAAGCCACACCACAGAAACTGGTTTCAGCCAATCACATTGGATCTCTCTCGAAGTCACGCCCACCCTCCAACAAAGTTCCAACACAACGAACATCGCAGTTCCAGATAGAGGGCAGAAGACTGCTGGCGCAGTCTAGATACCTCAGACTTAATAATCACCGTTAATCACCGTTAATCTCGCTCTCTCTTCTCTCTTCCTTCTTGCCGTCATCATCATGTAAAACTGTACATAGCTGCTCTTTGTGTTTTTGTGTTGTGCCCTCTAAGATGTTGCTATTGTTTGTCTCCTGTCCACTTTGCTTTAATATCGTCGCAAGTTTGTGAGTCTCGTCAACGTGGAAATGTACCGTAAATTTGTCCTAAGCTTTGATGTGTGCTTCAAAATAAAGAAGATGTCTGTTCACTGAAGATGTGTTTAATGAAAACCTACAAACACACACTCGACAAAATATACCACTCGGCCAATATTTTACAGCAAACCAATTTGGCTGTAATAAGTAATATCAACCAAACCCTTAATGAACCATATATAGTCCCTTTTGATTCTGAAAATGGAATGCTAATAGAAGCTTGGTTAGATTATTTTAATAATGCATGTAAAAACTTAGTAACAAAGATGATAGTTGGAAAATTGTAAACATATCAAAAAAATATCTAAAAAGGGTCTGCATTAACTCAGTACATTAACTCTTTTAATAGTATTCAAATAATCTTTTAATTATTTGGTTCGAGAAACTAGCTCCCTGATTTTAATCGTAATCAACTAATAATATTACATCATAAATCCCTTTCCCGCCCTTTGTAATCAATCAGAGCTCTTATTACAAGCCTGTCACGTGGTCTTCAACGTCAGGTATAAAAGCCGATGTCTCTGGAAACCTCTCGCTCATCGATCATTTCTCTGTAGGCATGTAGCGGCTGCAGCGCGTTCTGTGTGTGTCTTTGTCTGTGTTGTGTCGTCCATGTTTGCTTCTTGTATGTGTAATGCCATCCCTACTGGATCTTTATGTGTTTCTGGATGTGAATAAAAAGGAATTTCGATTTCCATGAGTTCCTCTTCGATACTATCGTATTAGACCATGATCCACGTAACATAGAAAATCACACCACCGGCCACGCCCAACCATTGGTTCTCCATTGTTTAATCAACCACTCGCCACGTCTTACAATATATTTACCACTCAACGGAATTGTTCCAGAGGCACACATTTCATATATAGATATATAGATAGATAGATATAATTATGTATTTTTCATTGAAAAATATTTATTCAGCCAATTTTTTTTAGTTTTTCACACACAACCATTTTCATTAGTTAATAAAAGTACCTCTTTTATTTGCAATTGCAATTTACCAATGAAGAGAGGCAATGTGACTGGTACAATCCCACATCGACACACACGCAAACACACACAATTAAAATTTGTCATTTAGATTTATGTCTTAAAATTATGAAGAATAATATTTTACATTTTTCCCTCATAAATAAAACATTCAAAATACTAATGTTTAGTTTTAAAAAGTCGAAATATTAAATGTGTATTTTTAATGAAAACAAATTCAAAATTTAAATAAATCTATGCAAATCCTAGGACTGGTTGGCCAAAATCAAACCATCCGTAGTTTTAGTGCAGTAGTAGCATTTGAAGTTTAATTAATTTTCATAAATTCATTCCATTTGGTAAGAAGTAGCAATTGTTAAAAAACTAAACAGTACTTCATATTTTAAATTTTATAAGCTATGTAGAAGTAATCATGTTTTCGATAATCTAAAAGGAGTAGTTATAACACAAATTACTGAATATTTAATCAAATTTAATTTAATTTCACTTTTCTGAAAACACTTATTTGAAATTCCGGAGAAAAAAATACAGGCATTGTATAAAAATCTCTGTAAAGTTCTTATAATAAAGAAATAAGCAATAAATATCGGAAAATTACCTTTCTGTTCGATGTTACAATAATTCCTACGATCAAGGATGAAACATAAACTGATCATCAATCTTCTATTCCAAAATTAAAACTGAACTAAATCTGTGAAAAATGGAATAAAATATATTGCCAGATACCTATTTCCAAAACTAAATAAAACATAAAATAATACACTTGAATTAACTGATCGGTGGATGATATTTTGTGAATACAATAGCGACATGATTAGATTCTTGAAAGGCACACGATTTTGACTAAACTGAAACTGTTGTACTTATAGCTAGCTTAATTTTTTTTTTTTTTTTTTTACGTTTTCTGATAAGAATAATTTTTTTACTAATTCTGAATGCGTCGAATTTTTGAGCAAACATGATTTCTGGTAAGAGAAACTATTACAAAATATGTGTGTGTTTGAAATGCAGCACAAAACAGGAAAAACAAGAAGCGTACAAATTGGCAAGTTGAAACTATGAGTCATGGTGTTTGCACTTCTAAAGCATTATTTCAAAATTTACTTTACATATTTTTTAAAACTTAATTTTCTCTCTCAAGTGATTCTTCGTAGTTCTGATACTATGACGTCATCACGTTTATTTCTGAATTTGACAAAATTATTTTTTAGTGGTCTTATAAAGAGATTGTTATACATTTCGACTATCGTCCTAATTATTTATCGTTACATTTACATTTTTTGAGACAGAAATGACATTAATTTTTTGCAAATTAGTTTTCTTCTGTTTATAGAATAATTTTTTAACAACTCAAGCTTATAGTTTTGGGGAAAGATTTGTTTTAACAGTTTTGTTTCTGGGCTTAAGATGTAGTTCGATGAAAAAATTAAGCCAATTTTATCTTTTTCAATAATTCTGAACTAAATTTTGGTTTGAATTTATTTATTTTATATAGTTTTTAGCTTAAATTAATGTTGTGCTAAAATTTCTTTATCAGCTTATATCTTCGTACTGTTGAAGATAGTTTGATCAAATTTAGAGCTATTTGATTTGCTTCAGATTATATTAATGTTCTGATTCCTTTTTTTTTTTGTTTATCTTCAAGCTAAACTTATTCGAATTTTTGCTTTAGGTAACTTTTAACTGTATTTAACGCAAGTTTGGCAAGTTATTTTCTAAGATTTTCTGATAAATATAATTTTGCCTGATCTTATTTCTGTCACCAATCAACGAAATGCTATCGGCACATTGGATAAAAGTCCAAACCGCTGAATTTGGCAGATTTTTAAAAAAATATTTTTCTCCGTCTGTAAAAATGTGGTATATACACTGGGGTGCAAAAATTAAGGACGAGACGGTTTTTTCAATATAACTTTGTACAAAAGCTTTCCAAATCAACACATTTAATACCGTAAGATCCCCAATACGTAAGGACATGTGCAATGTAAGCAACACTTACTAAAAGAGAAATCAGAGGGATAAAAGAAGCTTGATTGAAAAAGTAGCATGGAGCGCAATGCGACTGAAGGCCGAAACATCCCTGTGATGGGTGTCCAGCAAGAAACATACGGTCTTTAAAAGGGGATATGATCTCCCTGACTGCTGGGCAGGTTTCACAGTGTCTGCCCATGCTAAGAATGAGGGTGTCAATGAGTTGTTGAGGCATTGCTGCCCATTCGTCTTGCAGCGCCAATCGAAGCTCCCGAATCGTTACTGGTGGTAAGGTACGAGCTCCCAAGCGCCTGCCTAGAAAATCCCATACATGCTCGATGGGATTGAGATCCGGAGATCGTGTCGGCCAATCCATACGTTCAATATCCTCACTCTCTAAGAGCTGTTCGGCAGCTACTGTGCGATGACATGATGCATTGTCGTCCATGAAAAGGAACTGCAGACCCATAGCGCCTCTAAAAAGACGCACATATGGAAGAAGAATCTCGTTACAATAAC
This sequence comes from Trichonephila clavipes, assembly GCA_019973935.1. Lineage (NCBI taxonomy): Eukaryota > Metazoa > Arthropoda > Arachnida > Araneae > Nephilidae > Trichonephila > Trichonephila clavipes. Next base: position 7,809 of record BMAU01016667.1, read on the forward strand.
GGGTCCCGTTGACTGAACCTGCGTCGAAGATGTGAAGGTCTGTACGACTACCAAGCATGATGCCTCCCCAAAAGAGAACACCGCGACTTCCATACCTGTCCCTTTCAATGATGTTCGAGGGATGATTGCGGCTTCCCCGCTCTCTCCAGATGAGTATGCGATGAGAATCGCTACTCAAACTGAATCTGCTCTCATCTGTAAAGAAGACTCGTCTCCATTCATTGTCTCTCCAATTCCGGTGTTCCCGGCACCACAGAGAACGCCTTCTCCGATGGGCAGGTGTTAAAGGTACACACCGTACAGGGCGTCGTGCAAACAGACCACCACCGTGCAGTCTTCTTACCACGGTAAAACGCGATATCGGTCGTCCAGTCGCCTGTGTCGTGTGTCTAGCGATTTCTCCCACTGTCTGCCGCCTGTTTCTTCTGGCCTGTAAGGCAATGTACCGGTCATCTGCTGGTGTGGTTCCTCGTGGACGACCACTACTGAACCCCCGAATAGCTGTTCCTCTGTAGTTTGAAATTGTCTCCAAAGTCGTGAAACGATGCTGTGAGCAATTCCGAACTCTGCAGCCACACTTGTCACACTGCGGCCTTCCTCCAACTTCCCAATGATTCGACCTCGGGTAAAAGCATCCAGATGTCGTCTAACAGATTGATTATTCGCCATTTGTCGCTGAGGTAGCAACTCGGTGTGATTTTAACTGCTATACGGCGTGTAATCTCTTTGCCAGAAATACTGATCTTACACCGACAACATGATTTATTACTACTCAGACACTCCCCCATTACGTCTACCTGCATATCTGCGCATGTGCTACCATACATCACCTTACTTAATCTCCTGATTGGTGTTTCTGTCCGCTCTGCCTCTTCGTTCAGCTGATATGCTAATTTTTCGACTTCGTCCTTAATTTTTGCACACCAGTGTATATACGGTGTACTGCATATAATATACTTTCACCAAAGAAATTTTTCAGTGAGTGCAATATCAGCATTGAGATTCATCTAAAAATATTACGGTTATAGAATATTACATTCATCTTTCATTTGTTTTCTTAGAGTAATATGGCCTTTACTCACGTTGCATAAAAAATTGTGCTGTAATTCTTAGTAGGTACCAATGTTTCTCAAATTTAACTAAAAATGTTCAATTATCTGAAATAAATTATTACTTTTCTGTAATTTCTGATAGTAATATTTTCAAACTAAAACAGAAATATACAATTATATGTATAACTTTTATTAAATTATGACCAAATCACAATAATACCTCAATCACAATAAACCTCAATAAACTTAAAAAATAAAGTATATTGAGGAAACATACATTCATTTTTAATAATAGTGTATATTTCATTTTACAGTAAGGACAGTTGTTAGTATTATAATCTAGTTTTTTTATAATGATTATTCAATGTTATATTCAAATAGAAGACGACAAAATAAAATAAATTTTAAACTTCAACGTTTCATTTCCTTTTTTAATAAAAGAAGGTAATTATAATGTAAAAAAAGAATTAATTGTAAATAAACTATACTTAAACGGTACTAGTAAAAATGGTCTCTAGTTTTCACTTTGTACATAGGTAATTTATTTCATTCGTTTTGACTATTGAAATTTCATTATTATTATTCTGAAGGATTTACATTTAATTTTACTTAACTGCATATATATTGTTGAGTAGTACCGGGAAGTGTAGATAAGAATCGTAAATAAACATTAGTTACTATGCCTGTGGTAAAAAAAGACAAAGGCCATTGTTGCCATATATTCAGTCCTTTAATAAATTTGAATAAATTAACTAAATAAGAGAAGAAAAACCTGTGAAGAGTCTTAATTTTTGACCTCTTTGGATATAGCTGTAAGACAGGTTTTTGCTGTTGTATCGGCGGTTGTATTTTGAGCACGTCATAGGGTAAAGAAGGCAGTACTATGTGTAAAGTAACGTTCATTACAGCAATACAGAAAATGGAATATTTTTATTATATCCAAATTGATTTCATCTTAGTAACGCAAAACTAACCTATTCTTAACAATAACAGAAGCAATAAATTAAAAAGTGTAAATTTTGAAGAAAGATAAAAATATTCATTCAATACACAACTTTCAAAGAGTAAAAACGAAAAAAAAAAAAAAGTTTTACGTTTCCCCAGCATGCCACAAAAAAGTTTATGACATCACCCAAGAAAAAAAGTGCTTTTCTTTTGAACATTCACCAAAAGAAAAAGAAAGAAAACAGATCATTTCTCATTTACAGAACACTTTTTAACATTTTGTTTTAATAAGGCTATTTAAAACTACTGAGTAATGGAGCTGCTATAAAAATTTTTGATATAATTGCAAGTGATCTATGTAGAACAGCTTCAAAATGGTACAAAGAGCTTGATCAATCTCAAGAATGGTCTCGGAAAATAGTTTTTTTTTCTGTTTGATATATTAAGCTCTCAATAAACCAAGAACACGAAAGTTTTCAAATTACTAATATATTTTAAGGAAGGAATGATTTTCTAATAAGAAAAGCAAATCAGGAAATAAGACAAAAGAATAAGCGTGGTATATTGTACAGATTTTAAGAAATAAATGTATCAAATGTAAAAGTATATTTATTGTAACATTTTCTTGGTTGTTGTTTCAAAACATGTATCAAATTTTAAAGTGAACTTATGAATTTGGAATTTCCAAGCAAAAGAGAAATATTATCTGGACCTCAATAACAAATATTTAATACCGAATCTATTTTTAAAACATTTTAGAAAAACACAACTTTTAATATCTTCAACGAAATGTAAGTCTTATAAATTTTACAGAGTTTATTTTAGAAGATACAACAGAAATATAAAACAGGCATAAAAGAAAAAAAAAAGATTAGCCTGATTTTCCTTGCTGAAAAACAATTACTTAATGCATACAGAAACATGACGAAACGGAGTCACGTAACTGTAAGGGAACAAAATTCCTTCGAACTGCACCTGGCAACAGTCGAACGAGAGACGATATAGAGAAAAGGATCTGGCAACGACGGAGGAGAAAAAGGTCGGAACGGGGAGAAGAGAGAGTGACGGAAAAAGCCGGGGTGGTGAAAAGTAGACACGGCTGAACGATGTATCTTAATCTTGTAACATCTCAATATATTCTTTATTTTAAGAAATGTCCCATAGAAGGTGTGGAATAAACAGTGGGACGAAACCCTGTCTGCAATTATTTTCAATTCACAATGCGAACACGATCAGAAAAGAACCCACGAGTTAACACTGGTGTCAGAAGTGGGATGCAATGGAGCAAAAGTTAAAGAACAAAATATTTCAAATTGATCGGTGTTCGTACTACAAAGTTGTGAACAAAAGGTCTAGTGGACATTCACACAGTTTGAAAGAAAATTTTAAGAAGGAAATGGAATCCTGCGGTGTATTTTCAAGTTGATGACCACGTGGATCCCGGGAATTCTCTTGCAGCAGTTCAAGTGAAAAATCATGATCTTCATACAGAAATTTGCTATCACCTGCCGAGTTGGGCTATGGAATAAACAGATGCCGTATTTTTCTTCAGTTTCTGATGAATGGAGTCGTGATCTGAAAAGTGTTCAAGTACAGAAACAGCTTTCATGTCGAGGTAAGTGGCTATTGTTCCCCTAAGTTAAAATATTGTGTGAATATTTAAAAGAGTAATGGGATGCATTCATATTTAATTTGTTTTTTAAAAATAAAATAGAAAATGCAGATATATCTGAAAAAGAAAATTTCATTGGTTTATTGCAAATATTCTATGTTGTTGGATTATTGTGTAGATGAAATAAGAAAATTGTGTACTTATTTTACCTGAAATGATAGGGTATCATTTTAAATGTTGTAAAATATGGTATTTAGAGTTCTAGTGTTAAACTATAATTTTTTTATCATCATTCTTTACTGTTTCGAAGTTGTCTCAAAAATTAAAATCTGGGTATAGAAAGTGTTTTGCATAACAATTCAGTTTGCAGAATTATATATATAAAAAAAGAATTAGATTAATTTATCTTGAAATAATGGTTATGAAAAATGTATGTTTGAGTGGGTGAAAAATATCCATTAAAAAAAATGTGTATATGTATTTCAAGTAGACGGACTTCCTGTTAAAATGTTGTAAATAAGAGATTTTGTAGGTTATTTATGACTCAGAATATATGGCATGTGTTTTTTTTTTTTTTTGAATATTATATGATAGTTTTTCATTTTAAGTAAAAGTGTTGCAATTTGTCAGTTAGTTGATAGTTTAATGCAATCTGAGGTTATTTCCTTTACTCGTAATTTATGATGTATATATATATTGTTTTTTTTTGTTTCCTGCATAAGATTCTTCTTTTAATTAAAAAAAAGAAACTAAGAGTAGATTTATGATTTGAGAAATAATTCTATGGTAATAGCTAAAGTATGTTGTTTTAATTGTGTTTTTTTATTTTGAAAAAGGTTCTGCGTTCTGATTAGTAACAAAATAACTGTGTCTCATATAAGTTTTATTGTAAACATATTTCGTATTGTGTTTCTGAATTTGAGTACTCTTAGAAAAACGAGTAGAATTTTTCTTGCTTGTTAAATATATAGTACTAGGTCATTTAAGTGTTTGTAGTTAAATTTGTCAGAAGGTAATTTGGCATGAGGTTTAGCTTGATTAAAAATGGCATTTCTCATTCGAAGTAAGAAAATTGACTTAATTCAATTAGCGCGGGACTTACATGAGTCACCTGATCCGTCTATGTCTCAAAATTGTTTTAAGGAATTTAATAATCTCTAGTAAATATTACAAGGAGGAAGAGGCAAAAGAGTTATTGGAAGTTATTACAGCCGAAAGGTTAGAGACAGAACAGCGGCAAAACACTAGAACAACAAGAACAATTATCAATTGAAAAATTACGCTTGGAAATGGAATTATCTAGGATCGCTAATCAGAGTGCTAATCAAAATAATGGTCAAACCTCACGTGTAAAATCTTTAGATGAAATAGTTAAAAATGGTTAGGCTCTTAACTGTAAAGGTACCCAATAAATCAGACGGGTGGGAATATTTCTTTTCTAGTCTTGAAAAGGCTTTCGCTAGTGAAATGGTTAGCGACGAGTTAAAACCGAAGGTTTTGTTATGCATGTTAGAGACAAAGTGTCAAACTTATTAGTTAACCTAGGCGAAGAAGAATTAAAAGATTACGAATCTTTAAAACAGGTTGTGCTCAAGGAGTATGAACCCTCACCAAAAATATGTTTAGAAAATTTTAGAAAGGCCAAACGTAACTCTGACGAAACTTCTCTCAGTTCGCGTCCCGTTTAACATCGATGTGGTTATACTACTGTAAGTTAAGAGAAGCGAATGATTTTGAGTCAGTTAATCAACTGATCGTAGCAGATAAAATGTTTGAAATGTTGGATTCTGAGACGGCGACCCATATTGGTGTGCTCCAAGGGGAAGAATGGTACAAACCCAGGGACTTGGGCAAACAATGTGATATATTTTATGCTTCCAAAGGGAAATCCTACGATGAGCTAAATGGAATGATAGTGAAAAGAGAAGTTTTTAATGGTAGTTGGGTAAACAGCCATTTGGGGAGAAAAGTTAGATAATTTTTCTTCTAGGAAAAACTTTTGATAAGGGTCAAGTAACTGAAATTAAAAAATTCGCTTGTTTCACCTGCTGGATCAGATAAACATTTTAAGCGGGATTGTCCGAAAACAAAGAGGTAGATAATAAAAGACTTAATGCGAATAAGGTGTCAACAGAAGGGACGGAATTGGTAGATGGGACGGTAGCTGCTAGAGAGTTGATGTGCTAGGTAAAGTCATTCCTAGACGGGCTATTGAAGACAAATTAAGTAAATTAGTGAAAACATCTATCAGTGTAGATGGGAAGTTAGTCCATGCGTTATTGGATTCTGGTACGGAAATTACTGTTATCAAGAAAGACTTAGTTCCTGGAATATCGGTTGAAGGAGCTTCCACGATTTATTTGAAAGGTATTTTCGGTCCAGCGGTTAAATGTCCTTTTAGTATATGTTCCAATTGGTCTTGCTACCGGTGGCCAGGTTAATGTGGTGCACCAGCAAGTGTTATGTGCTTTGGCAGAAGTTTTTGGTAGAAGACGTGTTGCTTCCCACCAGATGTTTTGATATGTTGGGAGGAGCCCAGAGTGAAGAGAATTCACTGGCTCAAAGCTCTCAGGACCTGAGGGTTGACTCAGGAAATGTAGATGAAACCGAGGTTTCATTGGGTATTCTGCCAGAGAAAGCACAGGAGCACATTGAGGATTCTCAAAGGAATATTACTTCATGTCGAAATGAAGTGGGAACATTGGGTACTAAGGATGAGGAGGTGACCGCTGAGATGGATAAAGGAATCATGGTGGCTGATAGTTTTCGTTCCGAACAGGAGTGTTGTGCCGAGTTAGCATTGGTTTGAAGTATGCTAAGGAAGGCAAAGGAAACTACTATGAAGTAGATGGATATCTATTTCGTAGGGATAAAATACTCGGGGGAGAGTATTGACAGCTGGTAATTCCGAAGTGCAGAAGAACTGAGGTGTTGAAACTAGCGCATACTTCCGTGTTCAGTAGTCACATGGGTCCCAAGAAGACGCTTGAACGAATAAAGTATTCTTTCTTTTTGGGGAGGGTCTGAGGGCCGATGTGAAGAAATTTTGTGAGTCATGTAAAGAATGTGTCGTCACTCGATCGGTTAGGATTAAAGACCGATCATCCAGTACACCTGTGGCAAGGCCTGAATTGCCATTTCAGGTGGGGAATATGGATCTGATAGGTCCAATTGATCCGCCAAGCTTAAAGGGACATAAATATATTTTATGGCTGGTTGATCAGCACACTAGGTGGGGCGAGGATGTGCCGTTGACTAGTCTCAGTGCGAAGGTAACCTGTGAAGCTTGGTTAAACATATTTTCGAGAACCGAGATTTATCTTTTGTCGAAAAGGGAAGGTTTTTGTAGAAAGAATAGCGCAGCATCGTGGGTCACGGTACTGGATTTGTGGGAAGTGGTATTTCTGTCATTCTCTCACGAAGGGGTATGCCGCGTGCGTTATGCCGTTTGACATTTACATGACTAAAAAGTGAGGTTTAAGATTGAATACACTTCTTATGGATGTAATTTAACGCTCAGGTTTTAAGAATGTTAGGAGCAGTTTGTTATATCTCGAATAGTCGATATAGACCTTCTGATGCAAATTTGGAAAAAATCGTGTAAAGAGAATTAACTTTGTATTAGGATGGGTTGGGTCGGAAATCATACTGGCCAAAAGGCAAATTAGAGCCGTAGGAAAGTTTACTGTGTAATTTAATATAGATTTAGTGAACTCATTGAGCATTCATTCATGAGTTAATGAAATAAAAATTGTCCAGATTAAGATAAACCAATGTACATATTTAGTGTTGTTTTTTGTATAATGTGTTTTCCATGTATCTGTTTGCAATCCCATTACAGTTTAGATCTTTCTGGGAACATAGTCACTTATTGGCAATTGGGTGAACTATTCATATTGTTTCATGTGTTTGTATTAAGGAACTTTCACCAGAACAATCATCAAGACTTTTGACTGTTGCAATTATTGTGTGTTCTGTTTGTGGATTTTCTGTGTCACGGTTTGTAGAATTTTCTGTTCCTGGTGTCTGATATGGTAAAATCAGCCACAAGGGGGCAAATTTTACCTTAGGTGGGGCGTGTAAGGAACAGCTGCCTGCACCGGCAACAGTCGAACGAGAGACGATATAGAGAAAAGGATCTGGCAACGACGGAGGAAAAAGGGTCGGAACGGGAGAGAAGAGAGAGTGACGGAAAAAGCCGGGGTGGTGAAAAGTAGACACGGCTGAACGATGTATCTTAATCTTGTAACATCTCAATACTTATTCTTTTATTTTAAGAAATGTCCCATAGAAGGTGTGGAATAAACAGTGGGACGAAACCCGTCTGCAATTATTTTCAATTCACAATGCGAACACGATCAGAAAAGAGCTCACGAGTTAACACCAAA
>BMAU01016668.1:0-24590 GCA_019973935.1 Trichonephila clavipes
TGCAATTAATTTTCATTAAATATCATCAACGTATGGTAATGTCATCGAAAACAATCGTGTATATAAAATTTCAATTCAACTGAATGCTTTAAAACGCGAGAAGAAAATTTTTTTAATGTTTTGACCCAAGTCGCTAGAAATGAAGGCAAACGTGACTCTGTACCTGTAATTCTTTAAATAATTAGTTTCAATCAATTAATTTTAATAAATTAAATTATCATATTGTCACCCAAAAAATCGTGTATAGAAAATTAGTTTTAATCAATTAATTTTTATTAATTATAATTAAATTTTCGTATTGTCATCCAAAATAATCGTGTATATAACATTTCATCTCAATTGAGCACTTTAAAATTTTATTAACGATTGAACATTTGAACAAGATATATATATATACTGGGGGGAGCGCGAGAACTTCCTATTTTGAACATGTTACAGTGATGTCCGTAGGGATGGGAGGAACGTGGGGAGGGGATCGGTGGAAGGGGTGGAGTGGGATATTTGTGTTTCCGCCCGTCTCAGTCTCAAACTAGTTTTGGTCGAGGCAGCAGTGTGCTTTTGCCATGGAGGCATATTTCTCTAACGGTCGGTTGGTGATTGCATTGCAACGTACCTTTCATCGTCACTTCGTTATTCCTCCACGAGGTCATGTTCCTGATCAGAAATGCGTCTTAATGTGGATGGATAGGGAATGTCTCCAAAAAAGAAAAGGACCTCCAAGGATCGTTAGAACCCTTAAAAAAGAGGAACGAGTTCATGTATCAAATTAGACCGGTATGTGACGATGATCCACCAATTCTTATTCGCTCTCCATGAAAGGGATCTTAACAACGAATGGTTACAACAAGATGGAGCCACAGCCCTCATTTTGAGGGTTTCCATGGATATTTTAAGAGCAGCCTACCTCGAATGACTGATCTCCCTGCAAGGGGAGGTAAAATGGCCTGCGGACTCGCCTGATTTACCCTCTCCGATAACTTCCCGTGGGCTTATTTCAAGTCCGTGGCTTACAAAGATCGTTCCTAGTCCCTGGAAGACATACGGAACAACATGTGAGCCAAAATTGACAATATCCGGGTCTATATGCTTAAAAGGGTGACTCAAAGTTTTCGAAATTGACTGCATTAGTGTATTGATAATGAAGGGTGACATTTAACAGGCATTGTGTTTAAAACTGTATAAGTTCATAGTTCCAATGTTGAGCGGCAGGCAGAAAATAAGAAAAAAATTAAATGAAACACACGTAGTGTTTTTATTACATTTTCAAAGTAGGATGTTCCTACGCCTATAATAAAAATGCAATAAAACAAATGCAGTAAAACAAATGAGAGATTGTGAACTAATAGTAGGAATTGAAAATGATAAAAGAAAATCATGATTCTTAAGAATAAATACAATTTCAAAAATGATAATAAGTCCTAAAACTAAAAAAAAATCTTTTCAGTAAAAAAAAAATTCTTTTTATAAAGTTTGAAAGGATAATACAAAACGATGAAAGTGTGAAGGAAAGTTCGAGCTACTAAAATTTATATCTATTTGTATTAAGTAAAGCTACATTCACACCAAGGCTGTTGAGGTTGAGCGTCTTGCTAATTAGAGACTTCATCTCACCCAAGATGAAGTCTCTGATTAACGAGACGCTTGACGCTGACAGCCATGCAGTTTAACAGTTAAAAGATAACTTAAGAGAGTCGAGTGACGAGGGCAAAACCTGAGCTAGCACCACATTTCCTAATTTCTACGCTAAGCCAAATGGAAGGTATGGAGCATCGACATATTTAACGTGCATCAGCCCCTTTACACAGGGGTCCTAAACGGCATTATTCTCTAAGACATTCCCGAAGTGGTCTATATCGACCCCCAGGGGTCTATGACGACTTGCAAAGGTTCCATGCCAGTAAAAAATAATTTTGGGGTCCATGAAGTGTAAATGAGGATCTACGATTGTGGCTGCCATTAAACTAGATCATGAATTTTCAAAGAAAATGTAATTAAGGGGAAACCAGATTTTACCTATTTAACATAGTTATTTAATAAATTCAATGAAATTAATTTGCACAGCTACAAGGTGGCAGCATATATTTCAGTAAAGCAAGAACCAACATTTTACCTTTTCTGGTCAAGGTTATACTAAAAGAGTTTAATATGGGATGCCACGAATTTTCCCAGTTTCTCATTTTGTCACAGACAATCTGCAAGGAAGATAACGTTTTAACCTATGTTCATTTAAATGCTATTCAGATTTTGAAACTAAGTTTGAGAATGCTTTGACTGTGGTAACATCACAGTAAACGAGAAAATCACATGGTCACATTGAAGGAAATAAATGTCATATTACAAGAGGAACTGATAGGGCTATGCATTAACAAATATCTTAAAGTAAAATTTAGAAATGGATGCCCGCAATTTTAAAAAGACGTACCTGTTTCCACTCACCGTGGTTGCCAATCTCAAAAAATAAAGACTGGACACTACTAAATGAGGAAATTTAGGGTTAAACTCAACACGATCGATCCAAATGTTGAAATCCTGTTATAAAAGTGTCAGATTCATCCCTCCCATTAAAATTTTTTTTGTTTGTTTGTTGCTCAGTTGTTTTGTGTAATAGTTATTTTATGCATGTTATTAAATTTAAAATTATTTAACCTAAGCTCATGCTTAAAACACTATATTTCACTACAGTTAAAAATTTAAATCTTAAAGTAAGTAGCTCTATACCAGCTGTCAAAAAGACATTTGATAAATGTGCAGAAATTTAATATTAGGTAAACAGGGGTATATATCCAAAGACGAAAATATGGCAAGGGATGCATGAGACAAAAAAGTTTGGGAATCTCGGCTCTAGCTTATGACATGCCTGCCACAAGTCTGTTACCACAGCTCAGAGCAAGTTCACTACCGCGACCTTTAAAAATGACACATTGTTACGATTTGAACCCCGATCACATAGTAAAATATCAGAGTCTTTTTCAATGATTTTTGAGAAATTGGCCGTAATAGATGTCAATCTTAAAAAATTTATTTATTTTTGATCTTTTAGTTTTAATATTTTTTTAGTTCAAAATATGAGCATTTCTATACTTTTCTTAAAATATTTTCTCTTAATTTGTATACAAAGGATAAAAAAAGACATACAAGTTATTCAAAACATACTTGGCATCCATAGTAAAAATTTACGACGTTTCCATAGGGGAATTGAGGCAAAACTGATGCTAATTTTGAAATTATATCCAAGATGCACGTGTTAATTTTATTATGAGCACTTGTATACTTTCCTTAAAAAGCTTTCTCTTAATTTGTATACAAAGAATTAAAAAAAAACATACCAGTAATTCAAAACTAAATAGTTAGCATCCACAGTAATAAATTCCGAAGTTTCCTTAGAGAAATTATGACAAAACTGGTGACAATTTCGTGGAATTCTATCTCCAAGAGTCATTTATTGGAAGCGGCGCACGTGTCCTTTATTTTCCGCTCATATGGCATTTTAGAATTTTTATCTACTATAAAAAGTTAATGATAAAAAAAGAGATAGCGAAACAAGCTAAATATAATACGCGAATGATTGATTGATTGATTTAATATTAACGTCGCACTGTTCAGCTGCACGACGGCTTTTGGCGACGGCCCACGTAATTTTGAACCATTGTCAAGTGACGTGGACGACACCTGAGCTGGCACCCCCCCGCTCCTAACTACCACACCACACCAACATATAATACGCGAAAGTGCCTTAAATGTTTCGATGTCATGCAGCTTAATCTCTTTTGAGAGAGATTTTGAAAAAGCACGTGTATATAAGGAAAAATACTGCTTTCAAAGAAAGGTTTTCATAAATGCGTCATCGAGAGAGTTATATTGAGTGAACGCACTATGAAGCCGAACTAGGGCAATTGGTGACGGATCTCGTCACCAATTGTCCTAGTAGCTTTGCCTTAGTAATTTTGAACCATGATCAACTGATAAGAACAATTCACCTGACACTTCAATCTCAAAACTTTCGCACCCCACCAAGTAATGACCAAGTCTCGACCGATATAAGGTATCCGAACACGTTCGTGTGAGTGAGTGAATATTAACGTCGCACTATTCAGCTACACGTGGGCTTTGGCGACGGCCCACGTAATTTTGAACCATTGTCAAGTGACGTGGACGACACCTGAGCTGGCACCCCCGCTCCTAACTACCACACCACACCAACATATAATACGCGAAAGTGCCTTAAATGTTTCGATGTCATGCAGCTTAATCTCTTTTGAGAGAGATTTTGAAAAAGCACGTGTATATAAGGAAAAATACTGCTTTCAAAGAAAGGTTTTCATAAATGCGTCATCGAGAGAGTTATATTGAGTGAACGCACTATGAAGCCGAACTAGGGCAATTGGTGACGGATCTCGTCACCAATTGTCCTAGTAGTAATTTTTGAACCATGATCAACTGATAAGAACAATTCACCTGACACTTCAATCTCAAAACTTTCGCACCCCACCAAAGTAATGACCAAGTCTCGACCGATATAAGGTATCCGAACACGTTCGTGTGAGTGAGTGAATATTAACGTCGCACTATTCAGCTACACGTGGGCTTTGGCGACGGCCCACGTAATTTTGAACCATTGTCAAGTGACGTGGACGACACCTGAGCTGGCACCCCCGCTCCTAACTACCACACCACACCAACATATAATACGCGAAAGTGCCTTAAATGTTTCGATGTCATGCAGCTTAATCTCTTTTGAGAGAGATTTTGAAAAAGCACGTGTATATAAGGAAAAATACTGCTTTCAAAGAAAGGTTATCATAAATGCGTCATCGAGAGAGTTATATTGAGTGAACGCACTATGAAGCCGAACTAGGGCAATTGGTGACGGATCTCGTCACCAATTGTCCTAGTAGCTTTGCCTTAGTAATTTTGAACCATGATCAACTGATAAGAACAATTCACCTGACACTTCAATCTCAAAACTTTCGCACCCCACCAAAGTAATGACCAAGTCTCGACCGATATAAGGTATCCGAACACGTTCGTGTGAGTGAGTGAATATTAACGTCGCACTATTCAGCTACACGTGGGATTTTGGCGACGGACCACGTAATTTTGAACCATGGTCAAGTGACGTGGACGACACCTGAGCTGGCACCCCCGCTCCTAACTACCACACCACACCAACATATAATACGCGAAAGTGCCTTAAATGTTTCGATGTCATGCAGCTTAATCTCTTTTGAGAGAGATTTTGAAAAAGCACGTGTATATAAGGAAAAATACTGCTTTCAAAGAAAGGTTATCATAAATGCGTCATCGAGAGAGTTATATTGAGTGAATGCACTATGAAGCCGAACTAGGGCAATTGGTGACGGATCTCGTCACCAATTGTCCTAGTAGCTTTGCCTTAGTAATTTTGAACCATGATCAACTGATAAGAACAATTCACCTGACACTTCAATCTCAAAACTTTCGCACCCCACCAAAGTAATGACCAAGTCTCGACCGATATAAGGTATCCGAACACGTTCGTGTGAGTGAGTGAATATTAACGTCGCACTATTCAGCTACACGTGGGCTTTTGGCGACGGACCACGTAATTTTGAACCATGGTCAAGTGACGTGGACGACACCTGAGCTGGCACCCCGCTCCTAACTACCCCACCACACCAACGGGAGAATATTTCAGCTCTCGACAGATTTAGCGTGCATCGCTGCCGGACACGGAGGGTCTTTAGTGGTACTAGGTTCGAACTCATGACATTTCTGCCCTGATCCGATACCTTGACCTCTAGGCCACCGTAGTTCTACCGAACACGTCCGGAGTACTTTTTTTAAAAAAATAGCATACTAAGACATTATAATTACTTTTGTAGAAATCAATACCAATTAATATTAATATTTAACTATTAATATTTAAAAATAATCATTTAAATTCTACAAAAACCACAATTCCAAGTGAAATTTTATACATAGCATTATTTTTAAAAACTTCGAAGCAATGAAAGAAAAAAGTAATAAACTTATATCATTAAAAGTATTACTAAAATAATAAGGTTTATTTATCTACAAAATGTAATCAAATTTGAATGTTTTATTAAAATTTAAACATTTTACAGCTGATCGAGTAAATATGATAAGAAATGTGAAATTCTCTTTATCAGACCATTATTTAAATAAACTAACTCAAGAAGTATTCATACATAAGAAATATATATTTTAGTACATTCTCTAGAAAATAATATAAATATCAGGGGCTCAAAAAGTTTTATAAAAAAAAAACTACGCATCTACGTAACGTAGAAACAAAACACAGTATGCTTTGTTGAGTCAAAAGACAGCAGTATTCAATAGAAAAAAAAGCAAAAAATTGTCTTTTGACCAAATTGGGTTATTTCAACGTATTCGCGGATACCTTAAAGTATTTTAGAAATCAAAATTATTGGCTGAAAGAGAACCAAATTACGTTTTAAAAAAGATTTAATCAACAAATAAAATTGCTAACTTGCAACATAGAATTCTCCTAGTACGGAAACCGACTTAAATTTGTTGCACAATCGGGTAGTAAATGATCTAAATCTTCCACATTCTAAGTTTTGTTCGAATCCAGTTATTAGTTCCAAAGATATTTTAGAAAAAAATTGTTGAGGAACCATATACTAGCTTACTTAGGAGCAAACGCTTCGTAATGAATTCACCTTTTCTTAACACCTTGTGACAAGCTGATCTATAATTAAAATTAATAAGTTAATATGTCTTCGTAAAACGGAAAATTCAAGAATCAGAACTCCTTTTACGCGCATTTTCTGAACTATTAGGATGAATTGTGCAAATTTTTGAGGATTCCAAATATGTAATAGATATTCTATATATAGTTTCAAAATATGTAAACAATATGGTAAGTTATAAAAGAATGCTACAATCAGTCAATTGGTGTAAACATCTTTAAAGATAGAAGAACCATTTCAATTGTCAGAATCTGAGATACTCATTTAACATTAGAGAACCTATTGTTTAAAACCCCTATTGTTTAATTAGGAAACTTATTTTTTGATTGAAAGGTAATTCCAAAACATTTCATGACAATTTTATGAAAAGTGCAATTTAAGCTAATTTTAAAAGTTAAAGAACTGAGAAGAATCTATTATACAATATAATTAATTAATAATATTGTTAATCAAAACTATACTGTTTAAATTAGTAGTCCATTTTTGGCATCGTAATTTGGCTATCCAAATCATTAACTCTGGTATTTAATTTAGCTGCGATAAGAAGGAAGTTATTGGAGTATCAACAAATCACAGAAATATAGTGAATAAGCCTTTCAGAGCTGAGACCTAATAATCTGATAATGCTCTTAGAAAAATACATCCAACTCTTTTTTACACAGTTTTTACACGATTTTGAAATAACACAGTACATGAATTAATGAACTATTTTTTTACACGGATTTTTTCTTCTAGCACGAGTTTAAAAAAACATTGAGAATTCGTGCCCTTTGGATGAGGAAGATTTTATCGAATTTCTGATAGTTTATGATAATAAAGAAGTCTATAAGGACAAAGTCGAAGGTGAAGTTTAACTACTAACTGTTGATTCAATTCACGGGGCCTTGAAATTTGTTCCAAGTGTGGAACAATATTTCCTTTCTCATGAGATTCTGGCATTAAAAAAGCGTGCATTAAAATTTCAATATAACTGTAAGTTTTTTGTTGCAAGATATCACGAATAATATAGGCAACTTAAAAAAAGCCACTAATAACAACTTTTGTAACCAAAAAAAAGAATGAGGTCTAAAATAACAAACGAAATTCTTCATTTGAATCATAACCGACAGTTGTGCTAGAAAATATCTGACACAGCTACTGATGATAGCATATTTGATCCAGTTGCTTGTTATCACAAGTAACAATGAATATTTCTTAATAGTTTTATTCCTATAACTTCAAATTGAATTTTTGTATGTTGTACGTACTTATAGACTAAACTTTTACTATGCGCACTAATTTTAACTGTTTTTGTGACAAAAATTAATTGTTTTTATTTTATAAATATGTAGCATGTGGATTTTATTATTACTTTTTTGCACATTTTCTTTCGGGAAATATTTAGAAAGTTTTCATCTAACACGATTTTTTATAATTGGGGAACATATCTCTAAAAATTACAATACGTCGCATGTATTTTTTTGCGCGATTTTTTTTCACGGTTTTCTAAGTAATGCAACGCCCGGTTAACTTAAGTTAATTTAATTTATTCTTATTATCCATTTTATAATACCCAGGTTCTAATTTATCATTTGGCGTCACACTATAGCTTAAGTTTAAACATTAGATCTTTAAAGACAAATAAAACAGGACACTAAATTAAAAAAGCCGTTCTTCAAATTAACACTTAATTTATTTACAATAACATTTAAATTACGTTAAATACTAAGGAGAGATATACATGATTACTTAACTGAATTAGGATCTGAGAGAGAGAGGAATCTTGGTGTGGCCATGTTCGAGTCTCCAATCACGGCATCTTGTCAAAGGGTCGTCAGACCAAAATCGGTGATAAAATTTGTGTCAGAGAGTGTCTAAATTCGTCGTGCATGCGCTTATATTTCGCGGCGGTTTACTTCTGTATTCTGGAGAGGATTCTTTTCCGAAACACAATCAGCTTTTCTGATTGGACTGGAGTCAGCGGAGGGATATCCTCTCGCGGTCAATGACTCCCCCAAAACGCGGGAAATTCCCCAAAACAACCCAAACCATGATGTATTTATGGGTACATTGCCTTCTTCCAGGCGTGGGAAACGCTCTCACCCTTTTCGGTGGGGTGAAGTTAAATTTTAAGTGAATTCTTTCAAAGCGTTCAAAAACCTTACCCAGTAGTTCAAAATGTTCATCTATAGTTTTAGTGAATAGAATAATGTCTTCTATATAAACCAAAGCTCCGTGGTGTAATAAATCTCCTAGGACCTCCTGTGCGATTGATTGAAAAGCTTTAGGCGAGTTTTTTAAACCGAAACATAATCTGTTAAATTGATATTTATCACCGTCGGGAGTAGAGAATGCCGTCTTATGCCTGTCCGCAAAGTGTAGTGGAATTTGATTAAATGCTGACTTCATGTCTAACGCCGAAAAATAGTTTGAACCTGAAATTTCATGTAATATGTTGTCCAATGTTGGAATGACAAAATCCTGAGTCACATTTATTTCGTTGAGTTTCCGAAAATCTAAAACTAGGCGCCATTTTTCTCTCTGTTTGACAAACAATGCCGGAGTATTATACTGAGAATTGGATTTCGAAATAATTCCCGCCTTTTCTAAATCTGCTATTTTTGACGTCGAAATTCGTTTCTTAAACTAAATGGAATCTTATAAATTGGACATTTAATGGGATAATCATGTTGTAAACTGATTCTGTGATGCTCCGTAGCGGCTGCGGATAATTCTATCGTAGAGCGAGTGAAAGCACTTTTGTGCGAAATTAAAAGTTGAAATAATCTGCTTTTGATTTTATTGTCCACACCTGAAAGATTGAAATCTTTCTCCGTGAGTGGGGGTAAAATATCTTGAGAAACCGGAAAATCAGAAGAAAAGTCTTCGTAATTATTGACTGTAATTATTTTCATGTTCTTGTTAAGGGTGATTATGTTATCTGAATCGTTTCTAATTTCTAAGATGGTGTCATTTGTCTGTGGATCAATATTAATTAGCGAATTGGTTAAATGAATGTTTTTATTTCGTAGCTTTGCTGAACTCCGAATAGTGGCCAGTGACGTCGAATGAGGTAATGTTTCAACATGTATGCGAACATTTGTGACCGAATGGAGACCCACACACGTTTTGTGTTTTAAATATCCATTTATAAAGTTACTCTGTACCACACGCGTAAGGAGTGAATAATGAATAAGCGGAATTGAAAAATTATTAATTAATAAACGGTTTTTTCCTATGTCTAAGACTGCGTCCCATACTTTCAAAAAATCCTATCCGAAAATAGCGCAATAATTATCGTTAATCTCTTGTTTCGTTATAAAAAAAATATGTCGAAATTGAAATTCCCCCTATGACAGTTGTATTTCATAGCAACCGATAATTTCTACCGCGTCTCCACTTACAGCTTTAATCTGAATTGAAACATTAAATTCCCTAAAGTTATCATTTTTTATTTTAGTGAAAAAAGAATTAGACATTAAAGATACGGATGCACCTGTGTCAATTAAAATTCTAAACTTGTGATGTTTAACGTTTGCATTTATTATTGGTAGATCGAATATTTTATCTCGAGTTTGAATCGGAGAAAACCGCTCCTCTACCGAATGAAAAAAATCTAAATACGGCTTTCTCCACGGGAGTTTAAATTCTCATTTCTGCGAAAACGTTGAAAACCCCTATTCTCAGAATTTGTGTGTGTCGCTCTCACTGAATGCCTGGGGGCTGCGTAATTGTCGCGGAGAGTAGATTCCCTGAAATGTACATGCCTCCCTCCTGGCCTGGGGCTACTTGAAAAAGAATACTCGCTTGCAGCGTTTCTCCGGGGGGGCTGGTAACGGGCAGCGCGTTCGTCCCTCTGTCTCTTCCTACATTCCGCCTGTCTATGTCCTTGAATACCACAATAGAAGCACTTGAAAACGTTCTCTCTTCTGTTAAAATAGTTCCCACCTGATTTACGAGCTGTAACTGCACTTGCCTCTTGTAGACGGCCGACCCTTAAATTTATTTCTTGTAATCTATCCGCTAATGCTGAAAGAACTGGATTTTCCGTTTGTGCGGACGACAAGCCTGATCTCTCTTCGCTAGCTATTTGATTTAATTTCATGTTCTGCTCTTCTATCAATGCCGCATTGATTGATTCCTCTAAATTCAAAGGATCGCGGGAAAGAACAAATCGGCATATGTCATTTCTTAAACCACTTATAAACCGAGATTGTAACAATTGGTCATTCGCATTTCTCACCGCGGTATTTTGAGCCGAATTTCCTGACTGGAAAATCTGTGTTCCCAGTTTATTGATGCGTGCTGCAAATTCCTGTACGCTCTCCGAAGGACCCTGGATACACGATGAAAATAATTGGAGACGCGTTGATAAAGGTACAGCTTTTTCGAATCTTCCAATAAGAATTCTTGCGATATCGTTATATTCTGTCAATTGACTGTGTTGGGTCGGATAGAAAAAATTCCTCAGCTATTCCCGTTAATTTTATTTTTAGAATTGTTACTTTCTCATCGTTTGACCACTTGCCTAAATTCGCAACATCGTTTATCTTTCCCAAGAACCTGCGTATTCCTAACGATTCACCTCCGTCGTACATTGGAATTAGATCAATTAGATTAAATTTCTCGAACGCCGTTTGCGTCAAAAGGGGGTCTGATTGTCGTGTACGTGGCATGTTTGTTAATTATTAGTTAAGACCAAAATTTCTAGCGAATCTAATTCACAACGAAAACCGTTAAATTGAAACAAAATTCAAGCACTCGTGCAAGGCAACAGAAATTCATGAACTCTTAAATTTAAATGAAACTTTTAAATAATCGGCTCTCGCGTAAATACATGCATAGAGAAAAAAAAATTCACATCAATATTGAAGAGAAAAAAAAAAATTAAAAGAGCACAAGTACCTGCGTCATCGTTGCACCCCGGACTCTCTGACAAAACTGCAAGAAAAAAAAATTCACAGTATCAAATTCAAGCAATACATAAAATACACAGTAGCGCACGAGATGAAAATTTGTCCTGATGATCCATCAAGAAACGTTTACATAAAAAAATGTAAAAAAATTTCTAACTCAAAGGATGTAAAAAAAATTTTTCTAACGACCAAAAAAAATTTAAAATCCTGGTCAACTGGCACCAGATAATGCAACGCCCGGTTAACTTAAGTTAATTTAATTTATTCTTATTATCCATTTTATAATACCCAGGTTCTAATTTATCATTTGGAGTCACACTATAGCTTAAGTTTAAATATTAGATCTTTAAAGACAAATAAAAACAGGACACTAAATTAAAAAAGCCGTTCTTCAAATTAACACTTAATTTATTTACAATAACATTTAAATTACGTTAAATACTAAGGATATACATGATTACTAACTGAATTAGGATCTGAGAGAGAGGAATCTTGGTGTGGCCATGTTCGAGTCTCCAATCACGGCATTTTGTCAAAGGGTCGTCAGACCAAAATCGGTGATAAAATTTTGTCAGAGAGTGTCTAAATTCGTCGTGCATGCGCTTATATTTCGCGGCGGTTTACTTCTGTATTCTGAAGGATTCTTTTCGAAACACAATCAGCTTTCTGATTGGACTGGAGTCAGCGGAGGGATATCCTCTCGCGGTCAATGAGCTCCCCCAAAACGCGGAAATTCCCAAAACAACCCAAACCATGATGTATTTATGGGTACATTGCCTTCTTCCAGGCGTGGGAAACGCTCTCACCCTTTTCGGTGGGGTGAGAGGCACTCCCAGAAATTCCTTTTCTTGTAAACAACAACAGGGCCGATATACAAATTACTGTTGTAATCCTTAGGGAAAGGCGGCCCCCCATCATAAGGAAAGTGTCTACCGTGTAAAAAAAGAGTTGGGTGTACTTCAATTTCTACTTTTCTATCCAGGTCCTTTAAATCGTCCCCAAGTTGTTACATTGTAAACGTAATCCATTTCTTTAGTTTATTTACATCTACTTACAAATATTTTTCGCGTGTAATCAATATTATGCTTTAAGGGAAAAGTGTCTCAAGGTGGCAGCTCTGCAATATATTACTCACGTAAGGAAAACAGGATGAAACAGTACGTTACTATTAAAGCTTGGAAGCCGTTCATGAGCAAATGACCTAAATAAGGGATGTACATTAAGTCGATCGAGGTCGACAGGTGGTCCACCAAGACATTTTGGGGTGACCATCTTTTCTAAGACCTAAGATGAACATACTAAAAGAAACATATTTATCGAACACCGACGCCAGCTAGACTGGAAAATCGGAAGCGCACGATAACGCCCAACACGTTCACACCACCGCTCACTCATAAATATCTCTGCGATGCCAGCTATATAAATGAATTTTTCCCCACACACCGATTGAAGGGGAGAATAAGTGTGTTGAAAATCTGCTCTTCCACTGATAGCACGGGATTGGCTATTGAGACATCATCCCACTCTCCGCGCTTCTATGGGATTGGGTTCCGTGTTGATGCCATGTCCCACGATAGTGCGGGATTTGTTAGAGAATAAACTAAGTACCACATACGTCGGTTTCAGATTCATCAGTTCACGTTTTCTGAACACTTTTGTTCTAGCAGTCGCTCATAGTTTTCAAGCATTTAAGGGGTCACATACCTTTTTAAAAAGGATATACATATTTAAATTTCTGAAATTTGTTTATTATTCTTTCTGGGATTGAAAATTTTGGAAGAATAAACAAATAGATATTATACTTTACATAATTACTTTACACAATATAAAAAAAGGACGTTCTGAGAAAATTGATATCAAACATAAAATTCACCACAGCTTTATAAATAGGTATATTATTTTGTTTATTCAAATAATATCTAAACTTGCATTAAAACTAATGTGAAATTTTTGTAGTCAAAAAAAATATATTTTCTAAAATTATTATAATTAACATATTTTTCTAATGCAGTACACAAACATTGAAACGATATCAAAAGCTATAAAACAATCAAAATGCAACAAAATGATTCATTTCTTTAAAGTAAAGTTAAAAATTTTATAAATCTTACGTACAAAACAATTAATACCTTAATTGTTTTGTGCGTAAGATATATTTTTAACTTTGCAAAGAAATGATCATTTTGTTAGCTTTTGATATCGTTTCAATGTTTGTGCTGCATTAAATATGTTGAAATTATAATAATTTTGAAAATATTTTTGACTACAAAAATTTCACGGTAGTACAATGCTGGTTTGATATTATTTGAATAAACAAATAATATACCTATTTATAAAGCTGTGTTAATTTTATTGTTTGACTATCGAGCTGCTCAGACATTCATTTTTGCTATTTGTGTAAGTATTAATAATGAAGTATAATATCTATTTGTTTATTCTTCAAAATTTTTCAATCCCAAGAAAAATAATAAACAGAATTTCAGAGAAGAGCCAAATATGTAATGGGTATGTGACACTAAATAGCGAAAACATGAGCGACTTTGCTGCGACAAGTGTTCGAGAAGAAGCGTGGCTATTGAATCTGAAGGCACCGGCGTATGTGTAGCAGTTTATTCTCTAACAAACCCGCAATATCGTGAGACATAACATCAACACGGGAGCAATCCGCTCGGCGCGGAAAGTGGATATTCTCAATAATGATCCGCGCTATCTTGAATTTTCAACGCTGACTTGCCCTTCAATCGGTGATGAAATTCATTATGGCATCACGGGTGTATGAAATTGACTGGCGTGTTGGTACATATCGTGCGCTCCTCGATCGCGGCGTCGTGTCAGCAAATATGTTTCTTTGAAAGTATGTTAATCTTAGGTCTTAGAAAGATGGTCTGCCCCAAATGGCCCGATTGAGCCACCTATTCTCGACTTTAATCTTACATCCTTTATTTATCGTTCATGAACGATAAGCTTGGCGTACTGTTTCGTCTGTTTTCACCCGTGGTGTATTTGCAGGCTGCCGCCTTGTTGCTTTTCCCCTTTTAAAGCATATTGATTACACCAGCCTCATTTGGCGAAGTAGATATTAAATAAACAAAGAAGTGATTTAATGTAACAGCTTTGGGTTTGAGGACACAGACAAAAGTAGAGAAAATTGAGGTACGCAACTCTTACACTGATAGTACACTGCATGATGGGGCCGCTGCTTTTTGGGATTACGGCGGCCAGTGTATCAATGATCGTTGTTTGAAAGGGATTTCTTGAGGTATCTCACCAGCGAACGTTACCCGTAAATGATTTAATTTGTTACGAAGTCCGTTTGAGGAGTGTTGACGCGGTATCCGCTGACCGATCAATCAGAAAAGCTGGTCGGCTGTTTCAGGAAAAGAATCCCGAATACGAAGTAAACTGCAAATCAAGCGCATGCTACATTTTTATTCTCTGACACCAAGTACCTATCGCCCGACCACTGTCTGACGACCCTTTGACAAATGCGTGATTGAACAGGCTTGGCCACACCAGACTATCTCTTCTCTCGAATTCAGACAAGTAATCATGTATCCTTAGTATTTAATATTTAAATGTTATTGCTCAAATAGTAAGTGTTAATTTGAAGAACGGCACAGGCAGTGTCTGTTTGTCTTTTCAAAGATCTAATATTTAAACAAGCTATAGTGTGACTCCAAAATGTTCTGGGTAACCCTAAAATGAAGATGTAGAATAAATTAAATTGCTTAAGTTAACTCAGGCGTTCACATCTGGTGCCGGAATTGACTTCAGGAGATTTTTAAATTTTTGGTCGTTAGAAAATTTTTTACATCCTTTGAGGAGTTAAATTACATTACATGGCGTTTCTTGATAATAAATTACAAATAGATGCGCTACTGTTATTTTATGTTAGCAATTTATTTGCTGTGAATTTTTTTCTTTACATTTTTAATCTCGAGATACATTTGTTCACTGATGCTTTCTTTTAATTTCAATATTGATATTGAATTTCTCTATGCTGTATTTGCGGAAGCATTATTTTAAAGTTTCATTTAGAACTAGAGTTCGTAATTTATTGCCCAGTGCTAATTTGTTAACGGTTTTCGTGTGAGTAAATTCGCTAAAGTAACAATAATTAACAATACCACATACACATTATTTGACGCAAACAACGTTCAGCGGAAATTTAATCTAATTGATCTAATTCAATATTTTGACAGGTAAGTACGCGAGGTTCTTGGGAAGATAGGCGATGTTGCAGGTATTTAGGCGAATGTTCGAAACATCGAGAAAATGTTTAATTCTAAAAATGTAACAGTAGCATTTCTATCCGACAACACGGTCAATTGTTTGAGTATAACGATATCGCAGATGCTGACCCGGAAGATTCGAAAAACTCATTACCTTCATCGCGCGTCTCTATTTTCATCGGTGGCGCAATCCGGAGTCACTTTCGAGGCGGCGCGTCGGTAGGCTGGGGCACAGGCACTTCCGGTCAGGCTAAACCAATACCGCGGTGGCTCGCGAATGATATTGTTACAATCTCGGCTACTAAGTGGTTTAGAAATGACATATACTACGACTGTTTTTCCACGATCCCAGTAGAGGAATCAATCGGCATTGATAGAAGAGCAGGCATAATCAAATAACTAGCGAAGAAAGATCGAAGCGTCTCACACTAAACCTTCTTCGGCATTAGCGATGACCACGAAGCTGGGGCAGGGTCGGCCTCACCCACAAGGGCACGAGACAGGTCACAACTCTGGCGAAGAAGAACGTTTTCGAAAATCAATGACATTTATATGTAGAAGATTTTTAAGAGGTTTTATTTGCGCCCTTACCCAGCTGCTACAGCTGGCCTTTTTCAGTAGCCCCGGGTCAGGAGGAACATGTACCTCGGGAATTTTCTCCGCGACAATTACGCGGCCTTTGTTTACAAATTCTGAGAATGAGGAGTTTTCAACGTTTTTGCGAGAGTAATTTAAACTCCCGTGCGAAAAGCCGTATTTAATTTTTCATTCGACAGAGAGCGGTTTTCCGATTCAACATCGAACTCAAAGTATTCGATCTACCAATAACAAACGGAAGCATGCATCTGGACTGGGTACATCCTTATCTTTACAATGTCTGATTCTGCTAAAATCAAAAAATGATAACAGGGAATTTGTGTTTCAATTCGAATAAATATTGAAATGAGACGCGGTAAGAAAGCCCATCGGTGCCCATAATACAACTGTCATTGAGAACTCCCAGTTTCGTATATTTTTTATAACGAAACAGAGGTAACGACAATATGCGCTATTTGGGATAAGAATTTTTGAGTGGGACGATGTAGACTGGAAACCGTTTGATAATTAATAATTTTCAATTCCACTTTTATTCATTATTCACTTCCCCACGCGTGAAATGGATATTTAAGCGCAAAGCAGTATTGATAGTCCCCATTCGGCATCGCGCCGCGCTCTTCCAGTATTACCTCATTCGACATCTTTAACACATATTCGCTAAAAGCTATGAAGTAAAAACATTCATTTAACCAATTCGTATTAATATTGATCACGAACAAGCTATTTTCATCTTAGAAGGTAGAGAGCGATTTCGAATAACATGTCATAACAACAGGCATTACGGTCAATGAATTGAGACTGCGATTTTCGGTTTCTCAGATGACTGCCCCCTTTCCTGTCTTTAATTGATGGTTGTAAAATCAAAGAAACGGGTATTTCGGCAATTTCATGCAAAAATATCTTCAAATGCAGGGTATCCTGGCCGCAGGAAGCATCACGAAGGTGGCGCATGTTAATCGTTAAATGTCAGTTTATAAGATTCCATTTAGTTTAAGAAGCAATTTCGATCAAGTAACAGATTAGAAAGGCGGAGTCTTCCCTAAATCCCTAACCGGTATATACTCCCGGCATTGTTGTCAGGCGAGAAAGGAAAATAACACAGTTTTAGATTTCGAAACTCAACGAAGGCTATATTTGTCGTTCCAACTGCGCTATCGTCGGCGCGATATCAGAGACCACTTTACGCGACGAGCTCAGACGGCATTCTCCACTTCCCGACATTGATAAATATCGTTTGGCGGAGTATGTTTCGGTTTAAAAAAGCTACTTTCGATCCCGGCGTCGCACGAAGGTCTGGCCCGCCGCAGAGCTTGGTTTTGCCAGAAGACATTGTGCTAAAACTATAGATGAGCGCATTTTTGAGCTTTACTGAGTAGGTTTGCGAACGCTTTGAAAAGAATTCGCAAAATTCTTACGAAAGGGAGAGTGAAGGAAGCGTTTCCGCCTGGAAAAGCGATATTACCACGCAATATCAATGATTTAATTTGTTTTGAATTTCGTTTTGGTATTCTGGCCCCTCTCAATCCAATCGAAAAGCGATTGTGAACTCGGAAAATCTCTCAATGTTTCACCGCAATCAGCGCATGCTGGTAGACGCTTCTCTGACAAATTTTATCTGCCGGTTTCCTTTGACAGATGCTTGCCAGAAGACAGATCCTCTTCTCTCGAATCTAATTCGGTCAATAATCGTATTTGGCGTATTTAAATGTTGTGTATTATAAATTAGTGTTATTTGAAGAGCGGCTTTAGTGTCTGTTATTTGATGGCTAAGATGCAATGTTTAAGGCTTAGCTATAGTGTGACATAAATGTAAATTAGAACACAGGTATTATAAAATGGATAAATAAATTAAATTAACTAAGTTACTCGATGATATAGAAAACCGTGAGAAAAAAATCGCTGCGCTTCATGCGACATGGCTGTAATTTTTAGAGATATATTATAAAAAATCGTGTTAGATGAAACTTTCTAAATATTTCGAAAAAATATTATAGCTAATAATAAAATCACATGCTATATTTATAAAAATAAAAACAATTAATTTTGTCTGCGGCTGAGGAATTAAACCAATTGCTACTGGCTAAAAGTTTAGTCTGCTGACGATACCACAAGAATTTGAGAAAGTTATAGAGGTAAAACTATTAAGAAAATATTCATTGTTACTGTGATGGCAACTGAATCAAATATGCATAAATCGGTAACTGTGTCGAATACTGGCACCTTTATCGATTTATATTCAGATGAACATAGTTTGTTATTTTGAACACTCATTACTGGTTACAAGTTGTTATTAGTGGCTTTTTTTTTAAGTTGCTTATATTATTCGTGATAATCTTTACTGACAAAAAAACTTACGGTGTATTGAAGGCAATGCACCTGTCGCAGAATCTCATGAGAAAGAAGCATATTGTTCACGCTAATTTCCAGGCTTAAATAATTGAATCGGCAGTTAGTAGTTAAACTTCACCTTCATTTGTCACTATAGACACTTCTTTATTATCATAAACTGAGATTCGACAAAATAACAAACAAATCCCAGGAGCACGAATTCTCAATGTTTTGCAAACTCGTCTTGAAAAAATCCCGTAACAAAAATAGTTCATTAAGCCAACTAACGTGTTATTTCAAATCGATCTTAAAAACTATTATTAAAGAGTTGAATATTTCAAAACTACCCATTATTAGTCTCAGCTCGCTTGTTCATATATTTCAGCGTTTGTGTTTACTATTCTTTATCACGGCTAAAAATAAACTCTGCCAGAGTTAATATTCGGATAATGATACGATAGCCAAAAACAGACTTTATAATTAAGCAGTATAGTTGATTAACAATATTATTAAGTATTATATTGTATAATAACTATTTCTCGATTCTGGCGCCAGCAAGTGCGCTTTTTCACATAAAATTGTCGTAATGTTTTGGAGATACCTTTCAATCGAAAAAATAGTTTCCTATTAAACAATGGGGGTTTAAACAATAAGGTTCTCAAATGAGTATCTCGAATTCCCAACGAACAATGGTTATCTTTAAGATGTTTACGCAATTGACTTTGATTGGCGGCATTCTTTATAACTACCGTATTGTTTATTTTTGAAACCTATATAAATTATCATACATATTTGGAAGTATCTCAAACATGTTCATCTAATAGTTGAAAATAAAATGAGTTCTGACAATTTCCGTTTTTGAAGGAACCTGTCTTTGTGGGGTACCCACATTCCAGCAGATCGGCACGATCTGGGTGTTGAGAAAGATAATTCATTGCGGCGTTTATCTAAATAAGCACAGTATATTATTACTGCAAAATATCTTTGGGACAATAACTGGTTTAACAAAACTTAGAATCTGGAAGATACAAATCATTACATTCATACGGCAGGTAAGTCGTTTCAATACTAGGAGAATTCTATGTTACAAAACGCTATTTATATTATTCCAGTTAAATCTTTTATAATTTGATTTCTTTCGGCAATAATTTGATTTCTAAATGCTGGGTATCACGGAAAATACATGGCTCCAACGAACTACGATCAAAGACAATTTTTCTATTGAATACTCTTGTCTTTGACTTTCAACAAAGAAACATACTGTGTTTTGTTTCCCGTTACGTAGATGCGACTCAGTTTTTTATAAAACGCAGGCTGATATTATTTTCAGAGAATAATGCTTTAAAACTATATATTTCTTATGTATGAATACTTCTTGAGTTGGTTTGTATGGTCTGATAAAGAAGAATTTCACATTTCTTATCATATTTACTCGATCGCTTTAACAAAATATTTAAATTTTAATAAGGCATTCAAGTACGATTTTATTTGTAGATAAACCAAACCTTGTTATTTTAGTAATGCTAATGATATAAGGATTTATTACTTTCTTTCATTGCTCGAGGTGCAAAAACTGTGCTGTAAATTTCACTTTAATTTATTATTTTTTATTTAGAGGAATTTAAATGATTATTTTAAATATTAATAGTTAAATATTAATATTGAGCCAATTGACCATTTCTACGAAATGTATATTGTCTTGGTATGCTATTTTTAAAGAGTACTCGGACGTGTTCGGCTGGGAACTACGACGACTAAGAAGTCGGAGTATCGAGATCGGGAAGCAGAAATGTCATGAGTTCAGGCTCCTAGCGCCACTAAAGAACCCTCGATGATCGGCGGCACTAAATCTGTCGAAAGCTGGCGGTATTGGTTGAGATGGTTGAAGTGCGCTCGGGCGACAAATTACGTCGCGACCGTGGTTCAAGTGATCGATAATACTTCCGCGTCGTCAGCTGATGAACCGATATTCGCCGCTCACACGGGCTGTTCGATCTTACCATATCGTCGAGAGCTGCGGACCAACCACTGGTGAAGTCTTTGAGATGAGCGAAATATTTGTTAACTTATCAGTTGATCATGGTTCAAATTACTAAGGCAAACTACTAAGTTGTGGTGACCGAGATCCCGTATATTCAACCATATCACTTCTCAATATAACCTCTCTCGATGACACATTTATGAAAAACTAACTGCAACGACATTTTCTTATATGTGCGTGCTTTCAAAATGCTACTCTCGAAAGAAAGGCCAAGCTGCATGACTAGCTGACTAGTACTTTCGCTGTTTGTTGGTCGTGATATTGATATAGTCGGGGAAGAAAAGTGCCAGCTCAGAGTGTCGTCCACGTCGCGAGCATATTCAAAGCCGTGGTCCGTAGCAAAATCCCCGTCGCCAGCTTTGAAGCTGGTGCGACGTTAATATTCACTTTCACTCACACGAATCGTTCGATACCTATATCGATCAGTTCGAGTCATTTGCACGGTGAAGTGCGGACGGACGAAGTGTCAGGCAGTATTCTTATCGGTTGATCATGGACAATGTACTAAAACAACTACTAGGATTGTGGTGACGAGATCGGCACCAACGGATCGGCTCATGTAACGTTCCTCAATATATGGAAGCGACATTTATGAAACGCTTTTCTTTGAAAGCTTTGTATTATATCTCTGCGATAACACAATCTCTCTCAAAAGACAAGCACATGTTGTGAACTGACTAAGGCACTTTCGCGTGATCGTTCCCGGTGTGTAATGTCAGTCAGAGCGATTTTCAGCGTGTCGTCGGTCGCGGCAATGTTGAAGATCGCCAAGCTGCGTGTGCTGAGTAGTGCGACGTTAATATTCGCTCACTCACACGAACGTGTTCACATCATTCGAAGTTGTCGTTACGGTGAGATGCAAAAGTTTTGAAGATGAAAGTGTCGGGTATCGGTGATCATGGTTCAGAAGAACGAAAGCTACTGGGGCAATTGGTGACGGATCGATCGCAATTGCTAGTTCGACTGCATGTGCGTTCGCTCAATAATATATAGATGACGCGACCCAAAGCATTTTTCTTTGGCAGTATTTTCCTTGCTGCTACGCATTAACTCTTCTCGAAAAGCTGCATGATAATCAGGCATTTAGGCACTGCGTGATGATTGATGATATTGGTTAGAGCAGAGTCAGCTCAGGTGATCCGTCTTGTGGTTCAAGTGGGCCGTCTGCGTGTAATAGTGCGACGTTAATATTGCTCACTCTGATATCGGTCATTTGTCGGCCGTTGAGACCAACGAAAATTTTGAGTGTGTCAGGTAATTCTTATCAGTTGATCATGGTTCAAATAGGCAAAGCTACTGGGACGGTGGTGACGAGATCGGTCACCAATTGCCTAGTTATTCGGCGCTATAGTGCATTCACTCAATATAATCTCTCGCGTATTTGGCTGCTCTTTGGCGTATTTTTCTTATATACGATGGCACTGTCTCTCGAAGACACTACATGTTTTATCGAAACATTTAAAGGCACTTTTCACGTGTGTGTGTGGTTAGAAGGCGAAGTGCCAGCTCGGAGGTGTCACGTCGCGAAATGGTTCAAGTACGTGGGCCAAATCGCCAAAGCGTGCATTCGTCAAATCAATCAATCATTCGCCTTCGATCCCTATTTAACTGTTTCAAGCTCAGCCTCTTCTACATCATTAACTTTTACCAGTGAATAAAGGGTAAGCCATATGAGCCGAATAAAGGACGCGATAGCACCGCTTTAATAAACCTGGGTCACGAGGTGTCGCCGGTTTTTGTCATGGCTGCTCTGAAGCACTTCCGGGAGTACTGTGGATGCTGTGTACTCAGTATGTTATAATTCTTTGGCAGCCACAGGCACGAGAGAGAGTATACAGTGTTTCATAATAAGCTTGCGACCAAATCTTGTACTAATTTCAATAGGACATATTCCCCTAGCGATAAATCAAGTATAGATATCACTGATAACTAGCGCTCCTTTGGCTATGATAAAATATTCCACAGAAAGTAGCAAATAATAAACATTTTTGAACTAAAATATTAAGGCCTAAAAGTTAAATTTTTAAGATGGCATACGGCCAATTCAAATCGTGGATAAGACTCTGATCTTACACTAGATCGAAGGTTCAAATCGTAACAATGTGTCATTTCAAAGATACTTGATCAATATTTGCTCTCAGGCTGGTAACTGGAAGCACCAATGGCAGGCATGTCATAGCAAACAGATTCACGTCTCAAATAAATATCCTTGCCCTCATTATCTTTGAATATATGCCCTGTTTTACCTAATCGTAGAACTGCTGCGCATTGTCAGATGTCACGACATTTATTCATAAACGCCGCGCACAGATTTTAAGAATGCAACTGTAATTAATATGGTACAAGGCTTAAGGTTAAATATATTTTAAATTTAATAACATGCATAAAATAACTATTTTCTTGAGCAACAATAAAACAAAAAAGAATGCAATGAAGGATGACACTTTGCTGAGACTCAACATTTGGGTGATCGTGTTTAACCTGACTCTCGTCAGTCTTCGACTTACGAGTTGGCGGCACCGCGACCAGTCTGGTGCCAGGCACCATTTAAATTTTACTTTAAGATGTTAATGCGCCAGCCCCTATCGTCACTCTTGTAATATGAGCATTTATTTCCTTCAATGTGACCGTAATAATTTTCTCGTTGCATCGATGTTACCGGTCAAAGCATTCTCAAACAGTTTCAAATCTGTCTTTATTTAAATGAACATAGGTTAAAACGTTATCTCCTTACCTTGTGACAAATGAGAAACAGAGAAAACAAATGGCATCCCACATATTAAACTCTTTTAGTAACCTTGACCGAAAGGCAAAATGTTCCGGTTTCTTTAACACTAATTTATCTTACTATGTAGCTGTGCAAGAGTAATTTCATTGAACTATTAAGTAACTATGTTAAATAGGTAAAATCTGGTTTTCCCCTGGTATTTTCTTTAAATTCATGTTGGATTTAATGGCGGCCTACAATAAATGAACTCATTTACACTTTCATGGACAAAAAATTATTTTGTTTATGTTCCACTGTCGTCATAGACACGGGCGACTATAGACCCTTCAGAATATCAGAAGAATAATGCCGTTTACTTGTGTAAAGAGCGATACGTGCTCTGTCGTGCTCCTTTGCTGTTTGGTGAAATATGGTGTAATTTTGCCCTCGTCATGACTTCTCTTTTAAATTATCTTTTAACTGACCAAGCTGTGGCTGGCGTCAACGTCTCGTAATCAGAGAACTTCATCTTGGGTGAATGAGTCAGGTAACAAGACGCTGGCCTAACAACCTTTGGTGATGAAATAACACTTAATACAAATAGATATAATTTTAGTAGCTCAGGCTTTCTTCACACCTAAATAGTTTTTGTATTAATCGCTTTCAAACTTTATAAAGAATTTTTACTGGTACAGTTGCAGTTTTATTTTAAAATTGTATTTATTCTTAAGAATCATGGATTTTCTTTGTCATTCCTATATTAATGTCCTGTTTTACTGCATTTGTTTATTATAGGCGGCCAAGGAACAAATCCTACTTTGAAGAGGAAATAAAAAGCGCTACGTGTCATTTCGTTTAATTTTTTTCTTATTTTTACTGCCAGCTCAACTGCCTGGAACTATGAACTTATCTGCCCATTATGACAATGTCGCCCTTCATTATCGACTGCACTAACTCGGTCAGTTTCGAAAACTGAGTCTGCTAAGCGTATAGATTCCGGATTATTGTCGGTTTGGCTCGCGGCCGACAACTCGAGACAGGAACGTCTTTGTAAGCCACGGTTTCTTCAATACATAA
>BMAU01016671.1:0-34618 GCA_019973935.1 Trichonephila clavipes
TTTGCCAGATGACCGGCACACTGCCTCCCTTGTTGGACTCCGTGTTGGGTGGAGGCACTCCAGAATGAAGTTTTTTTTCTACGCCTATGGATCCAAGTCTGCTGTGCCAGGGTAAAGTCCTTGTATTGCCCAACCTTGCTATTGACGAAACTGCTAAACGTAAGATTTTACTAATTTCCTTGCCTAACAATGCCATGTCTCTCAAATCGCCATTCTCTATACATAAAGCTCTGAAAGGAATAGGTGGAGAACCGAAATCCGTTAAAAGATTACGGTCCGGTGATCTACTTGTTGAAACCATTTCTTCTACGCAAACAAAGGCTTTCCTACTTGCTAAAACATTTCTTGATTCACCTGTGAATATAATTCCACATAAATCTTTAAACACATCCCGTGGAGTTATATCTGAACCTGACCTGTTGACCACCCCTGAAGCAGAAATCCTAAACGGATTCTCTGATCAGGGGCGTTATTCAGGTCAGAAGGATCACAATAAAGAAAGATACAGCAGTTATACCTACCAAACATATAATTTTAACCTTTAGCAGCCCCACAATACCTCACACCATTACAGCTGGATATTTGAATTGTAAAATCCATCCATACATTCCGAATCCTCTGCGCTGTTTTAAGTGTCAGATGTTCGGACACTCACAAACTTTCTGTCGTGGTCAACTTACTTGCTGTAGATGTGCATCTGTGGGACATGCTTCCACAGATTGCAGTCTAGAGCCTAAATGTATTAACTGTTCTCAACCGCATACTGCTGATTCAAAACTTTGCCAGAAGTGGAAAAACGAAAAGCAAATTCAAGAAATTAAAACTAATAAAAATATAACATATGTAGAAGCCCGAAAATTAATAGTCCCAC
Source organism: Trichonephila clavipes (assembly GCA_019973935.1). NCBI lineage: Eukaryota > Metazoa > Arthropoda > Arachnida > Araneae > Nephilidae > Trichonephila > Trichonephila clavipes. The sequence continues at coordinate 872 of BMAU01016671.1, forward strand.
AAACGTCTCACACTTATGCTCAAGCTGCCAAATCCTCTAATAAAAACAGTTCTACTCAAACAGATGAAAATATAACGAAAATTAAATGCCCACCTTTATAATTACTTCAACCTCTTTCATCCAAGACAAGAACAAATTTATCACTATCTACTCCTGATGTTTCTACATCATCCTCTTCAACCCAAGCCCAACTCTTGCCGTCCACCTCTTCAATATCCACCAGTAACTCAGAGTCTCAACTACCTATTCCTACATGTAATGATGCACCTTCCAACAATATGGTTATTTTAACAAACGTGTGTGGCGCAGTATAGCCAAATTTGGCTCTTGCGCCATTAAACCCAACAATCACTCACCCAACAATATGGTCACCCCTATTGAATCATCATCCTCAATCATACCAACTTCCTCATCACAGTCCGTTATTCAACCAACCTCTGATTCTAATACAGTGCAGGATGCCAAGAAACTAGCAAAAGCACGATCAAGGAAAAAAAAAAAAGAATTACTGAAAAAAATGAAGGAAGCAATAATAGATATTAAAATGTATCCTCAAAGACCTAAAAAACCGGCATCTGATGAGTATACAACGGATGAGGAAGAAATGATTGTCTACGACGTGGAAGATGAAATTGAAACAAATCCCGATTACGTGAAAGAAAATGTTAAGACATATTACAAGGGAGAATTACTTTTAACTCCAACGAAACACAGAAAATAACTTTTTTTTTTTTCAATACCTGTCCAACTTGGTGGGGAATTCTCCCCATCAATCTGTATTTTTACATATATTGATATTAATTTTTATATACATAAATTTTAAGATTTTAAATTTTTTAACAGAAATATTATAAACTTTTAACGTTTTAACAAATGTTTGGCGCAGTTTAGCCAAAATTGGCTCTTGCGCCAATAACCCCAAAATTCACTCACTCACTCATTCAAGTTTAATGAAAGCTTGTAAAATAGAAAGTGACTCACATAAATTACTGAAAATAGCAACATATCATAAGACAATAAAAAGTCACATTTAACACTTTACATAAATATACATTTATCTGTCTAACCCATAATACTGTTATTGATTTTAAAAGTCCTTTATCGCTTTCAAAAACCAGAGATAAAAAAAAATTTAATAGCGTTATAAGAAAAAAAAAAATTACTGCACTCTCGTTAAATTTATTCTTAAAGCAAATTATATTTACAAAAAGTAAACAAAAAAAAAAGTTATGCAGAGGAATTTTTAACGAATTTTTCTTTCCACAGTTTTCGTCAAACCATTTCCCAAACCAAGGGCAGAATCAAGACGTGTATGGCCAAAAGAACCCAATGTAAATTATTTGTATTTATCACTTGGTGGGAGAAATACCCCACCAAAACCTATTTGCTTTTATCCGAAGAATTGGATTTAGACTTGGATTTATTTAATTATTAGATTAATAATTAGATTTAATTATTAGATTAATTTATTTAATTATTGGATTTATTCATTTATAAGAATTGGATTTTTTTGAAGAATTTGACTTTTTAAAGTGTTTTTAACTTTAACTTTATTTTATTATATGTGTGCATGCAGGCATGCACAGATATCAAAATTATTTTTATGTAAATGTATTTTTAAGTGGTTTTAATCTTTCAACAAACGTATGGCGCAAGAGCCAAATTTGGCTCTTGCTCCATAAAAACCCAACATTCACTCACTCACTCATTTGTATTTATCCAATTTAGAAGTACTATCTGTTGACACGGTGAATTGAATCTGTTTTTGCTTTAATAGTACTCATGATGGAAATAGGGGGGGGGGAAGTAAATATCGTTTCGAATAAATAATTATTTTGAAAATAATTTTCATCTTATTCCTCTTGGTGAAATGAAATCAAAACAAGAAAATTATAAATGTAAAAAGTCGGTCGACGGCCAGAATTTCCTGGTTGGTTTGAATGTCTGTGTGAGAATCTTGTATTCTGTTTGTTAGATATCCTGACTGGTTTTAACTAGCCATCAACCGACAATAGCCCTCGTACACAAGGAAGAATATATACTGAAAAAATTCAGTAGGTTTAAATAAGTGGTACGTATAATCTTGTTTTGTTTTTACTCGTTTTGTAAAACTTCAGTGAACCATGAAATTTTCTGTACTCCAAATGCTCCAAGTATTAAAAAGGGTGCTTGAGGTAGTATTAATTTAATTTTAGACCATTTGGTTATTTGAAAGTGAAAGATTGCACACATAGACGCATTTTTTCGTACAAACAATATATTTCTATTTAGTACTAATTTTTTTTTTTTTTTATAGTGTGTGTTTTGATTCATGGGTTATTTTTGGGACTTCTAGTACATGATACCTTTTCTTTCCATTTATGCCATTAGCAAGGTTTTTAAGGACTTTTGAAGTTTACAAAAGTATTACAAAACTTCAATTTTAAGAGAATAAAACAGCCATTCAAGCTGGTACTTTCATTTACATTTCAAAGCAGTTTTGCTTCAATACTAATTTAATAAGCGATAAGAATATTATAAAAAAGTGTATGTGCTTATGACCACACGATAGAAGTTATAACTTCAAATATTGTAATTTTACTTAAGGGATTAATTCAGTGAAAAAAAGAAAAGGACGATATTACTATTGTCCCATATATCCAATTATTTATTTATATTTCTGTACTCATAAAGTAATATTTTTGTTTGAAATATACACCCACTTAATCGAATCAATTGTATTCTAAAAAAGGAAACAATAGGTTTATGATAGCTGAAGTAGATTATGAATACTAAAGATTCAAAGTTTTGTTTAAATATCTATGAAAAACCCCGCCGCGTTCCGTACTTCCTCGTGCTTTGTTTTTGATCATTTGACATAATTAAATTAATTTTCGATTTTAAAAAATCAACTCAAGGTTTTGAGTTGTCTTTTGAAAAATCTGCTTTAAATTTCCCACTTAAAATCATAAGGAATCTGCTCAGGTGACCGGATCCGCCTTTATGAATTTTGGTTGTAATTTAACAATATTCAATTCTCCTCGTGAATTATTTGAAGGAAAGGGATATAAAGACAGGTAGTTGTTTGGGAAGAGAGGAATCTAGATCAAAATCCTTAAAAAGTGATTTAATCAGAAGATTTATATCACACATAATCTCTAGCTTATACTTGTTCTTTTGTCATTGAATGATAGTTTTGTAATGCATTTGGTGCTGCTGAAAGGTTGGTCTTAATTATATTTTGTTTTCTTCTATTTAAATAATTTAATGTAAATTTATCTTAATACCTGTATACTTAATTTTGTTATTTTGAATTTTTAATTGTTTTAATTTTCTTTTTAGATACAAACTATATTTAAGTGATGTGATAAATAAAACTATTTGTTCATTGCTTTTCTTATTCGCTTAAAAAGTAGATTCACTTGCAAAATTTTGTTAATGATAATTATACTATTTACTTAGTTCTATAAACCTTTGTCCTCTTTATACATTGTGTTTAATTTTAGTTTAAGATTTCTCTTTGCCTCTCACTCTAAGCCTAATTATTAACAAAAAAAAATACATGTTTCATTTTAATGCTTCAACTGGGGTTAGAAAGGATCACGCATTTATTTTGGCACAAAAATGTGGCGGGTAGGGGGCACTTAGATCGAAGTTAGGAAATTTACTTTTACGGCGTATTGGTGTTAAGGAAGGGGGTACAAACTGCCGCGATTCATATCATTACAATTTGGCGGGGAAGCGGTAAAACGTCCCACCTTTTCTTTTTAGAAGTGTGTATGGACGGACTTGTACTTAAAGCGATTTCCGACTGAAGACGAAAATAGCCGAATGAGCGTCGCATAGCAGTGCCGTGACCTTCATTCAAATTGACTCTCCTACAAAACACGCCTATCACTTCAAAAATTAAAAATGGGCAAATATTAAGACTGCTTAATTACAGAATCTGTTTCCTCTGACTCCTTTAGTTGAAGGAATTGCAAGAGCAAAAGGTCGCCGGACAACAAGAAATTTTCCGGTTAAGGCTCCTTTCAAACCAAATGACTGCGATTCATTCACCATCAAACTTGTCTGAACGACCAGGATTCGGCTTCGTAATTTCCCGCTCAAATAAGGCAAGATTCGCTTCCCGCATTCGCACCAACCTAAACCCGTTCAATTCGCCGTCATTCTGACTTACGCGCGATTCGGCAGGTCAGATTTTCTCCCTTGATTCACCAGCAACCGGGAGCTATTTCTTAAGGAAAATGTGAATTTAAACAAATAGAGTGTTGATTTTTCATGTTTTTTATATTATCAGTGATTATATCGCATAAAGTTTCTATTAAATAAGCTAATTTTAGATATTTAAGGATTTTAATATTCTTGTTATGGTTAGCATGAGTTTGTTTTTATGCCAATAGATGGCGCTTACATTTTTGTGTGTGGTAATCTTTTTCATTATGTAAACTAACTCTAGGTCTTGTCACCGAGTGTGTAGGTTGTATTTTATCCCTGATAATCTTGCGCAAATAATAAAATTAATTTTGCATGTATTTTTTTTAAATTTAGAAATTGGAAAACTTTATTCTTTACTTAATAATACTTTAAAGCAAAATGTTTTTTTTTTGTCGGGCGGGGGAATATTCAGAAGGATGTATCAAATAGCTTCAGAGGTCAATTTGATGAGAATTTATTTAATTTTGCGAGAAAAAGGAATTAAATATTTATAAGGACGCTAAAATAAAATAAAACACTAATATTGTCGGTAATTTTAATTTTTTTTTAAAAAAAAATTCCATATTATTACTACATAGATCTCCAATTTTGTTATATAAGACCAACACAATGTAAATGGCATGTAAAATTTTGAATTCATTAATGCACTAGAAAACCATTTTTAAATACATAATCAAAAAACTAGTTACTATATGCTACAAAAGCTGTAGAATATAAACATTAACATTAAATATATTATTTGTAAAAGTAATTGCGTTTTTATTTAGTTACACAGTACATATTTATTATTTGTTACTACTTTTCAGACTAATTACATTTGATACTAAAAGGCAAAATATAAAAAAAAATAAATAAACAAAACCGTTCTTATATTTTTGGTTTTATGTATTTCAACTTCGAAATAAAGGAAAATACAGTTGTGGAATAAATACCTTGAAACGTTAATCGTCTTACAAAAATTAAAAACGGCATCCATGTTCGACAACAACTGATGGAGAATAATTGACCCGTGGCGGTTTGAAGGGAAATGTCTGTTCATTCAGAATCGCTGTGAATTGGAAAGATTGCTACAGACTCGGAATCGTTTGGTGTGAAGGGAGCCTAAGCCTCGTGAAGCTGTGTTGGTGGTAGTCAGTATGCGCGGGTCATGTCATGGCTGGATCTACAATGTCAACAACCCGCTGCGAATAAATTGCACAGAAAACAATATAAAGAATTTTTTTCCAGGTATAGAAGTTTAAGTTGTCATTACTTTCGAAGATGGCGACCGATTTAACAGCTGTCAAGTGATTTATTCTCAGTTTGGTTTGACAATTCATCAAAACGATGATCAAGAAAGGCGTAGATTCGTCGAATAAGCCCAAAACGAGATTGTCGTTGTTCCCGATTTTCATAAGGAATTTTGTTTAGCGATGAAGCGCACTTCTGGTTGAATGGCTACGTCAACAAACAAAACTGCCACATTTGAGTGAAGCTAATCCACAAGTGTATGTCGAAACACCGTTACATCCAGAAAAACTGACTGTTTGGTGCGATTTTATGGGCTGGTGGAATCATTGGTCTGTACTTCTTCAAAAACGATGAATGAATGATTGAATATTAACGTCGCACTGTTTAGCTACACGAGGGCTTTGGGCGACGGACCACGTAATTTTGAACCATGGTCAAGTGACGTGGACGACACCTGAGCTGGCACGCCCCTCTCCGAACTACCACACCACACCAACGGGAAAACGTTTCAGCCCCTACACGGCGGGTCTTTAGTGGTACTGGTCCCCAACTCATGACATACCTGCCATGGTCCGATACCCTAACCGCTGGGCTATCGCTATATTTTGGGTGTACTCTAGGTAAGCGCCGTGCATGGTTTTGCCAGATGACCGGCACACTGCCTCCCTTGTTGGACTCCGTGGTGGGTGGAGGCACTCCAGAATGAAGTTTTTTTCTACGCCTATGGATCCAAGTCTGCTGTGCCAGGGTAAAAAGTCCTTGTATTGCCCAACCTTGCTATTGACGAAACTGCTAAACGTGTAAGATTTTTACTAATTTCCTTGCCTAACAATGCCATGTCTCTCAAATCGCCATTCTCTATACATAAAGCTCTGAAAGGAATAGGTGGAGAACCGAAATCCGTTAAAAGATTACGGTCCGGTGATCTACTTGTTGAAACCATTTCTTCTACGCAAACAAAGGCTTTCCTACTTGCTAAAACATTTCTTGATTCACCTGTGAATATAATTCCACATAAATCTTTAAACACATCCCGTGGAGTTATATCTGAACCTGACCTGTTGACCACCCCTGAAGCAGAAATCCTAAACGGATTCTCTGATCAGGGCGTTATTCAGGTCAGAAGGATCACAATAAAGAAAGATACAGCAGTTATACCTACCAAACATATAATTTTAACCTTTAGCAGCCCCACAATACCTCACACCATTACAGCTGGATATTTGAATTGTAAAATCCATCCATACATTCCGAATCCTCTGCGCTGTTTTAAGTGTCAGATGTTCGGACACTCACAAACTTTCTGTCGTGGTCAACTTACTTGCTGTAGATGTGCATCTGTGGGACATGCTTCCACAGATTGCAGTCTAGAGCCTAAATGTATTAACTGTTCTCAACCGCATACTGCTGATTCAAAACTTTGCCAGAAGTGGAAAAACGAAAAGCAAATTCAAGAAATTAAAACTAATAAAAATATAACATATGTAGAAGCCCGAAAATTAATAGTCCCACAAACGTCTCACACTTATGCTCAAGCTGCCAAATCCTCTAATAAAAACAGTTCTACTCAAACAGATGAAAATATAACGAAAATTAAATGCCCACCTTTATAATTACTTCAACCTCTTTCATCCAAGACAAGAACAAATTTATCACTATCTACTCCTGATGTTTCTACATCATCCTCTTCAACCCAAGCCCAACTCTTGCCGTCCACCTCTTCAATATCCACCAGTAACTCAGAGTCTCAACTACCTATTCCTACATGTAATGATGCACCTTCCAACAATATGGTTATTTTAACAAACGTGTGTGGCGCAGTATAGCCAAATTTGGCTCTTGCGCCATTAAACCCAACAATCACTCACTCCAACAATATGGTCACCCCTATTGAATCATCATCCTCAATCATACCAACTTCCTCATCACAGTCCGTTATTCAACCAACCTCTGATTCTAATACAGTGCAGGATGCCAAGAAACTAGCAAAAGCACGATCAAGGAAAAGAAAAAAGAATTACTGAAAAAAATGAAGGAAGCAATAATAGATATTAAAATGAATCCTCAAAGACCTAAAAAACCGGCATCTGATGAGTATACAACGGATGAGGAAGAAATGATTGTCTACGACGTGGAAGATGAAATTGAAACAAATCCCGATTACGTGAAAGAAAATGTTAAGACATATTACAAGGGAGAATTACTTTTAACTCCAACGAAACACAGAAAATAACTTTTTTTTCAATACCTGTCCAACTTGGTGGGGAATTCTCCCCATCAATCTGTATTTTTACATATATTGATATTAATTTTTATATACATAAATTTTAAGATTTTAAATTTTTTAACAGAAATATTATAAACTTTTAACGTTTTAACAAATGTTTGGCGCAGTTTAGCCAAAATTGGCTCTTGCGCCAATAACCCCAAAATTCACTCACTCACTCATTCAAGTTTAATGAAAGCTTGTAAAATAGAAAGTGACTCACATAAATTACTGAAAATAGCAACATATCATAAGACAATAAAAAGTCACATTTAACACTTTACATAAATATACATTTATCTGTCTAACCCATAACACTGTTATTGATTTTAAAAGTCCTTTATCGCTTTCAAAAACCAGAGATAAAAAAAATTTTAATAGCGTTATAAGAAAAAAAAAATTACTGCACTCTCGTTAAATTTATTCTTAAAGCAAATTATATTTACAAAAAGTAAACAAAAAAAGTTATGCAGAGGAATTTTTAACGAATTTTTCTTTCCACAGTTTTCGTCAAACCATTTCCCAAACCAAGGGCAGAATCAAGACGTGTATGGCCAAAAGAACCCAATGTAAATTATTTGTATTTATCACTTGGTGGGAGAAATACCCCACCAAAACCTATTTGCTTTTATCCGAAGAATTGGATTTAGACTTGGATTTATTTAATTATTAGATTAATAATTAGATTTAATTATTAGATTAATTTATTTAATTATTGGATTTATTCATTTATAAGAATTGGATTTTTTTGAAGAATTTGACTTTTTAAAGTGTTTTAACTTTAACTTTATTTTATTATATGTGTGCATGCAGGCATGCACAGATATCAAAATTATTTTTATGTAAATGTATTTTTAAGTGGTTTTAATCTTTCAACAAACGTGTGGCGCAGTATAGCCAAATTTGGCTCTTGCTCCATAAAACCCAACATTCACTCACTCACTCATTTGTATTTATCCAATTTAGAAGTACTATCTGTTGACACGGTGAATTGAATCTGTTTTTGCTTTAATAGTACTCATGATGGAAATAGGGGGAAGTAAATATCGTTTCGAATAAATAATTATTTTGAAAATAATTTTCATCTTATTCCTCTTGGTGAAATGAAATCAAAACAAGAAAATTATAAATGTAAAAAGTCGGTCGACGACCAGAATTTCCTGGTTGGTTTGAATGTCTGTGTGAGAATCTTGTATTCTGTTTGTTAGATATCCTGACTGGTTTTAACTAGCCATCAACCGACAATAACCCTCGTACACAAGGAAGAATATATACTGAAAAAATTCAGTAGGTTTAAATAAGTGGTACGTATAATCTTGTTTTGTTTTTACTCGTTTTGTAAAACTTAGTGAACCATGAAATTTTCTGTACTCCAAATGCTCCAAGTATTAAAAAGGGTGCTTGGTAGTATTAATTTAATTTTAGACCATTTGGTTATTTGAAAGTGAAAGATTGCACACATAGACGCATTTTTTCGTACAAACAATATATTTCTATTTAGTACTAATTTTTTTTATAGTGTGTGTTTTGATTCATGGGTTATTTTTGGGACTTCTAGTACATGATACCTTTTCTTTCCATTTATGCCATTAGCAAGGTTTTTAAGGACTTTTGAAGTTTACAAAAGTATTACAAAACTTCAATTTTAAGAGAATAAAACAGCCATTCAAGCTGGTACTTTCATTTACATTTCAAAGCAGTTTTGCTTCAATACTAATTTAATAAGCGATAAGAATATTATAAAAAAGTGTATGTGCTTATGACCACACGATAGAAGTTATAACTTCAAATATTGTAATTTTACTTAAGGGATTAATTCAGTGAAAAAAAGAAAAGGACGATATTACTATTGTCCCATATATCCAATTATTTATTTATATTTCTGTACTCATAAAGTAATATTTTTGTTTGAAATATACACCCACTTAATCGAATCAATTGTATTCTAAAAAGGAAACAATAGGTTTATGATAGCTGAAGTAGATTATGAATACTAAAGATTCAAAGTTTTGTTTAAATATCTATGAAAAAACCCCGCCGCGTTCCGTACTTCCTCGTGCTTTGTTTTTGATCATTTGACATAATTAAATTAATTTTCGATTTTAAAAATCAACTCAAGGTTTTGAGTTGTCTTTTGAAAAATCTGCTTTAAATTTCCCACTTAAAATCATAAGGAATCTGCTCAGGTGACCGGATCCGCCTTTATGAATTTTGGTTGTAATTTAACAATATTCAATTCTCCTCGTGAATTATTTGAAGGAAAGGGATATAAAGACAGGTAGTTGTTTGGGAAGAGAGGAATCTAGATCAAAATCCTTAAAAGTGATTTAATCAGAAGATTTATATCACACATAATCTCTAGCTTATACTTGTTCTTTTGTCATTGAATGATAGTTTTGTAATGCATTTGGTGCTGCTGAAAGGTTGGTCTTAATTATATTTTGTTTTCTTCTATTTAAATAATTTAATGTAAATTTATCTTAATACCTGTATACTTAATTTTGTTATTTTGAATTTTTAATTGTTTTAATTTTCTTTTTAGATACAAACTATATTTAAGTGATGTGATAAATAAAACTATTTGTTCATTGCTTTTCTTATTCGCTTAAAAAGTAGATTCACTTGCAAAATTTTGTTAATGATAATTATACTATTTACTTAGTTCTATAAACCTTTGTCCTCTTTATACATTGTGTTTAATTTTAGTTTAAGATTTCTCTTTGCCTCTCACTCTAAGCCTAATTATTAACAAAAAAAATACATGTTTCATTTTAATGCTTCAACTGGGGTTAGAAAGGATCACGCATTTATTTTGGCACAAAAATGTGGCGGGTAGGGGGCACTTAGATCGAAGTTAGGAAATTTACTTTTACGGCGTATTGGTGTTAAGGAAGGGGGTACAAACTGCCGCGATTCATATCATTACAATTTGGCGGGGAAGCGGTAAAACGTCCCACCTTTTCTTTTTAGAAGTGTGTATGGACGGACTTGTACTTAAAGCGATTTCCGACTGAAGACGAAAATAGCCGAATGAGCGTCGCATAGCAGTGCCGTGACCTTCATTCAAATTGACTCTCCTACAAAACACGCCTATCACTTCAAAAATTAAAAATGGGCAAATATTAAGACTGCTTAATTACAGAATCTGTTTCCTCTGACTCCTTTAGTTGAAGGAATTGCAAGAGCAAAAGGTCGCCGGACAACAAGAAATTTTCCGGTTAAGGCTCCTTTCAAACCAAATGACTGCGATTCATTCACCATCAAACTTGTCTGAACGACCAGGATTCGGCTTCGTAATTTCCCGCTCAAATAAGGCAAGATTCGCTTCCCGCATTCGCACCAACCTAAACCCGTTCAATTCGCCGTCATTCTGACTTACGCGCGATTCGGCAGGTCAGATTTTCTCCCTTGATTCACCAGCAACCGGGAGCTATTTCTTAAGGAAAATGTGAATTTAAACAAATAGAGTGTTGATTTTTCATGTTTTTTATATTATCAGTGATTATATCGCATAAAGTTTCTATTAAATAAGCTAATTTTAGATATTTAAGGATTTTAATATTCTTGTTATGGTTAGCATGAGTTTGTTTTTATGCCAATAGATGGCGCTTACATTTTTGTGTGTGGTAATCTTTTTCATTATGTAAACTAACTCTAGGTCTTGTCACCGAGTGTGTAGGTTGTATTTTATCCCTGATAATCTTGCGCAAATAATAAAATTAATTTTGCATGTATTTTTTTTAAATTTAGAAATTGGAAAACTTTATTCTTTACTTAATAATACTTTAAAGCAAAATGTTTTTTTTTTTTTTTTGTCGGGCGGGGGAATATTCAGAAGGATGTATCAAATAGCTTCAGAGGTCAATTTGATGAGAATTTATTTAATTTTGCGAGAAAAAGGAATTAAATATTTATAAGGACGCTAAAATAAAATAAAACACTAATATTGTCGGTAATTTTAATTTTTTTTTTAAAAAAAAAAATTCCATATTATTACTACATAGATCTCCAATTTTGTTATATAAGACCAACACAATGTAAATGGCATGTAAAATTTTGAATTCATTAATGCACTAGAAAACCATTTTTAAATACATAATCAAAAAACTAGTTACTATATGCTACAAAAGCTGTAGAATATAAACATTAACATTAAATATATTATTTGTAAAAGTAATTGCGTTTTTATTTAGTTACACAGTACATATTTATTATTTGTTACTACTTTTCAGACTAATTACATTTGATACTAAAAGGCAAAATATAAAAAAAAATAAATAAACAAAACCGTTCTTATATTTTTGGTTTTATGTATTTCAACTTCGAAATAAAGGAAAATACAGTTGTGGAATAAATACCTTGAAACGTTAATCGTCTTACAAAAATTAAAAACGGCATCCATGTTCGACAACAACTGATGGAGAATAATTGACCCGTGGCGGTTTGAAGGGAAATGTCTGTTCATTCAGAATCGCTGTGAATTGGAAAGATTGCTACAGACTCGGAATCGTTTGGTGTGAAGGGAGCCTAAGCCTCGTGAAGCTGTGTTGGTGGTAGTCAGTATGCGCGGGTCATGTCATGGCTGGATCTACAATGTCAACAACCCGCTGCGAATAAATTGCACAGAAAACAATATAAAGAATTTTTTTTTCCAGGTATAGAAGTTTAAGTTGTCATTACTTTCGAAGATGGCGACCGATTTAACAGCTGTCAAGTGATTTATTCTCAGTTTGGTTTGACAATTCATCAAAACGATGATCAAGAAAGGCGTAGATTCGTCGAATAAGCCCAAAACGAGATTGTCGTTGTTCCCGATTTTCATAAGGAATTTTGTTTAGCGATGAAGCGCACTTCTGGTTGAATGGCTACGTCAACAAACAAAACTGCCACATTTGGAGTGAAGCTAATCCACAAGTGTATGTCGAAACACCGTTACATCCAGAAAAACTGACTGTTTGGTGCGATTTTATGGGCTGGTGGAATCATTGGTCTGTACTTCTTCAAAAACGATGAATGAATGATTGAATATTAACGTCGCACTGTTTAGCTACACGAGGGCTTTGGGCGACGGACCACGTAATTTTGAACCATGGTCAAGTGACGTGGACGACACCTGAGCTGGCACGCCCCTCTCCGAACTACCACACCACACCAATGGGAGGACGTTTCAGCCCCTACACGGCGGGTCTTTAGTGGTACTGGTCCCCAACTCATGACATACCTGCCATGGTCCGATACCCTAACCGCTGGGCTATCGCTATATTTTGGGTGTACTCTAGGTAAGCGCCGTGCATGGTTTTGCCAGATGACCGGCACACTGCCTCCCTTGTTGGACTCCGTGTTGGGTGGAGGCACTCCAGAATGAAGTTTTTTTTTTACGCCTATGGATCCGAGTCTGCTGTGCCAGGGTAAAGTCCTTGTATTGCCCAACCTTGCTATTGACGAAACTGCTAAACGTGTAAGATTTTTACTAATTTCCTTGCCTAACAATGCCATGTCTCTCAAATCGCCATTCTCTATACATAAAGCTCTGAAAGGAATAGGTGGAGAACCGAAATCCGTTAAAAGATTACGGTCCGGTGATCTACTTGTTGAAACCATTTCTTCTACGCAAACAAAGGCTTTCCTACTTGCTAAAACATTTCTTGATTCACCTGTGAATATAATTCCACATAAATCTTTAAACACATCCCGTGGAGTTATATCTGAACCTGACCTGTTGACCACCCCTGAAGCAGAAATCCTAAACGGATTCTCTGATCAGGGCGTTATTCAGGTCAGAAGGATCACAATAAAGAAAGATACAGCAGTTATACCTACCAAACATATAATTTTAACCTTTAGCAGCCCCACAATACCTCACACCATTACAGCTGGATATTTGAATTGTAAAATCCATCCATACATTCCGAATCCTCTGCGCTGTTTTAAGTGTCAGATGTTCGGACACTCACAAACTTTCTGTCGTGGTCAACTTACTTGCTGTAGATGTGCATCTGTGGGACATGCTTCCACAGATTGCAGTCTAGAGCCTAAATGTATTAACTGTTCTCAACCGCATACTGCTGATTCAAAACTTTGCCAGAAGTGGAAAAACGAAAAGCAAATTCAAGAAATTAAAACTAATAAAAATATAACATATGTAGAAGCCCGAAAATTAATAGTCCCACAAACGTCTCACACTTATGCTCAAGCTGCCAAATCCTCTAATAAAAACAGTTCTACTCAAACAGATGAAAATATAACGAAAATTAAATGCCCACCTTTATAATTACTTCAACCTCTTTCATCCAAGACAAGAACAAATTTATCACTATCTACTCCTGATGTTTCTACATCATCCTCTTCAACCCAAGCCCAACTCTTGCCGTCCACCTCTTCAATATCCACCAGTAACTCAGAGTCTCAACTACCTATTCCTACATGTAATGATGCACCTTCCAACAATATGGTTATTTTAACAAACGTGTGTGGCGCAGTATAGCCAAATTTGGCTCTTGCGCCATTAAACCCAACAATCACTCACTCCAACAATATGGTCACCCCTATTGAATCATCATCCTCAATCATACCAACTTCCTCATCACAGTCCGTTATTCAACCAACCTCTGATTCTAATACAGTGCAGGATGCCAAGAAACTAGCAAAAGCACGATCAAGGAAAAGAAAAAAGAATTACTGAAAAAAATGAAGGAAGCAATAATAGATATTAAAATGTATCCTCAAAGACCTAAAAAACCGGCATCTGATGAGTATACAACGGATGAGGAAGAAATGATTGTCTACGACGTGGAAGATGAAATTGAAACAAATCCCGATTACGTGAAAGAAAATGTTAAGACATATTACAAGGGAGAATTACTTTTAACTCCAACGAAACACAGAAAATAACTTTTTTTTTCAATACCTGTCCAACTTGGTGGGGAATTCTCCCCATCAATCTGTATTTTTACATATATTGATATTAATTTTTATATACATAAATTTTAAGATTTTAAATTTTTTTAACAGAAATATTATAAACTTTTAACGTTTTAACAAATGTTTGGCGCAGTTTAGCCAAAATTGGCTCTTGCGCCAATAACCCCAAAATTCACTCACTCACTCATTCAAGTTTAATGAAAGCTTGTAAAATAGAAAGTGACTCACATAAATTACTGAAAATAGCAACATATCATAAGACAATAAAAAGTCACATTTAACACTTTACATAAATATACATTTATCTGTCTAACCCATAATACTGTTATTGATTTTAAAAGTCCTTTATCGCTTTCAAAAACCAGAGATAAAAAAAAAAAATTTTAATAGCGTTATAAGAAAAAAAAAAATTACTGCACTCTCGTTAAATTTATTCTTAAAGCAAATTATATTTACAAAAAGTAAACAAAAAAAAGTTATGCAGAGGAATTTTTAACGAATTTTTCTTTCCACAGTTTTCGTCAAACCATTTCCCAAACCAAGGGCAGAATCAAGACGTGTATGGCCAAAAGAACCCAATGTAAATTATTTGTATTTATCACTTGGTGGGAGAAATACCCCACCAAAACCTATTTGCTTTTATCCGAAGAATTGGATTTAGACTTGGATTTATTTAATTATTAGATTAATAATTAGATTTAATTATTAGATTAATTTATTTAATTATTGGATTTATTCATTTATAAGAATTGGATTTTTTTTGAAGAATTTGACTTTTTAAAGTGTTTTAACTTTAACTTTATTTTATTATATGTGTGCATGCAGGCATGCACAGATATCAAAATTATTTTTATGTAAATGTATTTTTAAGGGGTTTTAATCTTTCAACAAACGTGTGGCGCAGTATAGCCAAATTTGGCTCTTGCTCCATAAAACCCAACATTCACTCACTCACTCATTTGTATTTATCCAATTTAGAAGTACTATCTGTTGACACGGTGAATTGAATCTGTTTTTGCTTTAATAGTACTCATGATGGAAATAGGGGGAAGTAAATATCGTTTCGAATAAATAATTATTTTGAAAATAATTTTCATCTTATTCCTCTTGGTGAAATGAAATCAAAACAAGAAAATTATAAATGTAAAAAGTCGGTCGACGGCCAGAATTTCCTGGTTGGTTTGAATGTCTGTGTGAGAATCTTGTATTCTGTTTGTTAGATATCCTGACTGGTTTTAACTAGCCATCAACCGACAATAACCCTCGTACACAAGGAAGAATATATACTGAAAAAATTCAGTAGGTTTAAATAAGTGGTACGTATAATCTTGTTTTGTTTTTACTCGTTTTGTAAAACTTCAGTGAACCATGAAATTTTCTGTACTCCAAATGCTCCAAGTATTAAAAAGGGTGCTTGGTAGTATTAATTTAATTTTAGACCATTTGGTTATTTGAAAGTGAAAGATTGCACACATAGACGCATTTTTTCGTACAAACAATATATTTCTATTTAGTACTAATTTTTTTTTTTTTTTTTTTTTTTATAGTGTGTGTTTTGATTCATGGGTTATTTTTGGGACTTCTAGTACATGATACCTTTTCTTTCCATTTATGCCATTAGCAAGGTTTTTAAGGACTTTTGAAGTTTACAAAAGTATTACAAAACTTCAATTTTAAGAGAATAAAACAGCCATTCAAGCTGGTACTTTCATTTACATTTCAAAGCAGTTTTGCTTCAATACTAATTTAATAAGCGATAAGAATATTATAAAAAAGTGTATGTGCTTATGACCACACGATAGAAGTTATAACTTCAAATATTGTAATTTTACTTAAGGGATTAATTCAGTGAAAAAGAAAAGGACGATATTACTATTGTCCCATATATCCAATTATTTATTTATATTTCTGTACTCATAAAGTAATATTTTTGTTTGAAATATACACCCACTTAATCGAATCAATTGTATTCTAAAAAGGAAACAATAGGTTTATGATAGCTGAAGTAGATTATGAATACTAAAGATTCAAAGTTTTGTTTAAATATCTATGAAAAAACCCCGCCGCGTTCCGTACTTCCTCGTGCTTTGTTTTTGATCATTTGACATAATTAAATTAATTTTCGATTTTAAAAAATCAACTCAAGGTTTTGAGTTGTCTTTTGAAAAATCTGCTTTAAATTTCCCACTTAAAATCATAAGGAATCTGCTCAGGTGACCGGATCCGCCTTTATGAATTTTGGTTGTAATTTAACAATATTCAATTCTCCTCGTGAATTATTTGAAGGAAAGGGATATAAAGACAGGTAGTTGTTTGGGAAGAGAGGAATCTAGATCAAAATCCTTAAAAAGTGATTTAATCAGAAGATTTATATCACACATAATCTCTAGCTTATACTTGTTCTTTTGTCATTGAATGATAGTTTTGTAATGCATTTGGTGCTGCTGAAAGGTTGGTCTTAATTATATTTTGTTTTCTTCTATTTAAATAATTTAATGTAAATTTATCTTAATACCTGTATACTTAATTTTGTTATTTTGAATTTTTAATTGTTTTAATTTTCTTTTTAGATACAAACTATATTTAAGTGATGTGATAAATAAAACTATTTGTTCATTGCTTTTCTTATTCGCTTAAAAAGTAGATTCACTTGCAAAATTTTGTTAATGATAATTATACTATTTACTTAGTTCTATAAACCTTTGTCCTCTTTATACATTGTGTTTAATTTTAGTTTAAGATTTCTCTTTGCCTCTCACTCTAAGCCTAATTATTAACAAAAAAATACATGTTTCATTTTAATGCTTCAACTGGGGTTAGAAAGGATCACGCATTTATTTTGGCACAAAAATGTGGCGGGTAGGGGGCACTTAGATCGAAGTTAGGAAATTTACTTTTACGGCGTATTGGTGTTAAGGAAGGGGGTACAAACTGCCGCGATTCATATCATTACAATTTGGCGGGGAAGCGGTAAAACGTCCCACCTTTTCTTTTTAGAAGTGTGTATGGACGGACTTGTACTTAAAGCGATTTCCGACTGAAGACGAAAATAGCCGAATGAGCGTCGCATAGCAGTGCCGTGACCTTCATTCAAATTGACTCTCCTACAAAACACGCCTATCACTTCAAAAATTAAAAATGGGCAAATATTAAGACTGCTTAATTACAGAATCTGTTTCCTCTGACTCCTTTAGTTGAAGGAATTGCAAGAGCAAAAGGTCGCCGGACAACAAGAAATTTTCCGGTTAAGGCTCCTTTCAAACCAAATGACTGCGATTCATTCACCATCAAACTTGTCTGAACGACCAGGATTCGGCTTCGTAATTTCCCGCTCAAATAAGGCAAGATTCGCTTCCCGCATTCGCACCAACCTAAACCCGTTCAATTCGCCGTCATTCTGACTTACGCGCGATTCGGCAGGTCAGATTTTCTCCCTTGATTCACCAGCAACCGGGAGCTATTTCTTAAGGAAAATGTGAATTTAAACAAATAGAGTGTTGATTTTTCATGTTTTTTATATTATCAGTGATTATATCGCATAAAGTTTCTATTAAATAAGCTAATTTTAGATATTTAAGGATTTTAATATTCTTGTTATGGTTAGCATGAGTTTGTTTTTATGCCAATAGATGGCGCTTACATTTTTGTGTGTGGTAATCTTTTTCATTATGTAAACTAACTCTAGGTCTTGTCACCGAGTGTGTAGGTTGTATTTTATCCCTGATAATCTTGCGCAAATAATAAAATTAATTTTGCATGTATTTTTTTTAAATTTAGAAATTGGAAAACTTTATTCTTTACTTAATAATACTTTAAAGCAAAAAATTTTTTTTTTTTGTCGGGCGGGGGAATATTCAGAAGGATGTATCAAATAGCTTCAGAGGTCAATTTGATGAGAATTTATTTAATTTTGCGAGAAAAAGGAATTAAATATTTATAAGGACGCTAAAATAAAATAAAACACTAATATTGTCGGTAATTTTAATTTTTTTAAAAAATTCCATATTATTACTACATAGATCTCCAATTTTGTTATATAAGACCAACACAATGTAAATGGCATGTAAAATTTTGAATTCATTAATGCACTAGAAAACCATTTTTAAATACATAATCAAAAAACTAGTTACTATATGCTACAAAAGCTGTAGAATATAAACATTAACATTAAATATATTATTTGTAAAAGTAATTGCGTTTTTATTTAGTTACACAGTACATATTTATTATTTGTTACTACTTTTCAGACTAATTACATTTGATACTAAAAGGCAAAATATAAAAAAAAATAAATAAACAAAACCGTTCTTATATTTTTGGTTTTATGTATTTCAACTTCGAAATAAAGGAAAATACAGTTGTGGAATAAATACCTTGAAACGTTAATCGTCTTACAAAAATTAAAAACGGCATCCATGTTCGACAACAACTGATGGAGAATAATTGACCCGTGGCGGTTTGAAGGGAAATGTCTGTTCATTCAGAATCGCTGTGAATTGGAAAGATTGCTACAGACTCGGAATCGTTTGGTGTGAAGGGAGCCTAAGCCTCGTGAAGCTGTGTTGGTGGTAGTCAGTATGCGCGGGTCATGTCATGGCTGGATCTACAATGTCAACAACCCGCTGCGAATAAATTGCACAGAAAACAATATAAAGAATTTTTTTTCCAGGTATAGAAGTTTAAGTTGTCATTACTTTCGAAGATGGCGACCGATTTAACAGCTGTCAAGTGATTTATTCTCAGTTTGGTTTGACAATTCATCAAAACGATGATCAAGAAAGGCGTAGATTCGTCGAATAAGCCCAAAACGAGATTGTCGTTGTTCCCGATTTTCATAAGGAATTTTGTTTAGCGATGA
The DNA here is from genome assembly GCA_019973935.1 of Trichonephila clavipes. Classification (NCBI taxonomy): domain Eukaryota; kingdom Metazoa; phylum Arthropoda; class Arachnida; order Araneae; family Nephilidae; genus Trichonephila; species Trichonephila clavipes. The sequence goes on from BMAU01016671.1 coordinate 20,344, forward strand.
AGCGCACTTCTGGTTGAATGGCTACGTCAACAAACAAAACTGCCACATTTGGAGTGAAGCTAATCCACAAGTGTATGTCGAAACACCGTTACATCCAGAAAAACTGACTGTTTGGTGCGATTTTATGGGCTGGTGGAATCATTGGTCTGTACTTCTTCAAAAACGATGAATGAATGATTGAATATTAACGTCGCACTGTTTAGCTACACGAGGGCTTTGGGCGACGGACCACGTAATTTTGAACCATGGTCAAGTGACGTGGACGACACCTGAGCTGGCACGCCCCTCTCCGAACTACCACACCACACCAACGGGAGGACGTTTCAGCCCCTACACGGCGGGTCTTTAGTGGTACTGGTCCCCAACTCATGACATACCTGCCATGGTCCGATACCCTAACCGCTGGGCTATCGCTATATTTTGGGTGTACTCTAGGTAAGCGCCGTGCATGGTTTTGCCAGATGACCGGCACACTGCCTCCCTTGTTGGACTCCGTGGTGGGTGGAGGCACTCCAGAATGAAGTTTTTTTTCTACGCTTATGGATCCAAGTCTGCTGTGCCAGGGTAAAGGCCTTGTATTGCCCAACCTTGCTATTGACGAAACTGCTAAACGTGTAAGATTTTTACTAATTTCCTTGCCTAACAATGCCATGTCTCTCAAATCGCCATTTGCTATACATAAAGCTCTGAAAGGAATAGGTGGAGAACCGAAATCCGTTAAAAGATTACGGTCCGGTGATCTACTTGTTGAAACCATTTCTTCTACGCAAACAAAGGCTTTCCTACTTGCTAAAACATTTCTTGATTCACCTGTGAATATAATTCCACATAAATCTTTAAACACATCCCGTGGAGTTATATCTGAACCTGACCTGTTGACCACCCCTGAAGCAGAAATCCTAAACGGATTCTCTGATCAGGGCGTTATTCAGGTCAGAAGGATCACAATAAAGAAAGATACAGCAGTTATACCTACCAAACATATAATTTTAACCTTTAGCAGCCCCACAATACCTCACACCATTACAGCTGGATATTTGAATTGTAAAATCCATCCATACATTCCGAATCCTCTGCGCTGTTTTAAGTGTCAGATGTTCGGACACTCACAAACTTTCTGTCGTGGTCAACTTACTTGCTGTAGATGTGCATCTGTGGGACATGCTTCCACAGATTGCAGTCTAGAGCCTAAATGTATTAACTGTTCTCAACCGCATACTGCTGATTCAAAACTTTGCCAGAAGTGGAAAAACGAAAAGCAAATTCAAGAAATTAAAACTAATAAAAATATAACATATGTAGAAGCCCGAAAATTAATAGTCCCACAAACGTCTCACACTTATGCTCAAGCTGCCAAATCCTCTAATAAAAACAGTTCTACTCAAACAGATGAAAATATAAGGAAAATTAAATGCCCACCTTTATAATTACTTCAACCTCTTTCATCCAAGACAAGAACAAATTTATCACTATCTACTCCTGATGTTTCTACATCATCCTCTTCAACCCAAGCCCAACTCTTGCCGTCCACCTCTTCAATATCCACCAGTAACTCAGAGTCTCAACTACCTATTCCTACATGTAATGATGCACCTTCCAACAATATGGTTATTTTAACAAACGTGTGTGGCGCAGTATAGCCAAATTTGGCTCTTGCGCCATTAAACCCAACAATCACTCACTCCAACAATATGGTCACCCCTATTGAATCATCATCCTCAATCATACCAACTTCCTCATCACAGTCCGTTATTCAACCAACCTCTGATTCTAATACAGTGCAGGATGCCAAGAAACTAGCAAAAGCACGATCAAGGAAAAGAAAAAAGAATTACTGAAAAAAATGAAGGAAGCAATAATAGATATTAAAATGAATCCTCAAAGACCTAAAAAACCGGCATCTGATGAGTATACAACGGATGAGGAAGAAATGATTGTCTACGACGTGGAAGATGAAATTGAAACAAATCCCGATTACGTGAAAGAAAATGTTAAGACATATTACAAGGGAGAATTACTTTTAACTCCAACGAAACACAGAAAATAACTTTTTTTTTCAATACCTGTCCAACTTGGTGGGGAATTCTCCCCATCAATCTGTATTTTTACATATATTGATATTAATTTTTATATACATAAATTTTAAGATTTTAAATTTTTTTAACAGAAATATTATAAACTTTTAACGTTTTAACAAATGTTTGGCGCAGTTTAGCCAAAATTGGCTCTTGCGCCAATAACCCCAAAATTCACTCACTCACTCATTCAAGTTTAATGAAAGCTTGTAAAATAGAAAGTGACTCACATAAATTACTGAAAATAGCAACATATCATAAGACAATAAAAAGTCACATTTAACACTTTACATAAATATACATTTATCTGTCTAACCCATAATACTGTTATTGATTTTAAAAGTCCTTTATCGCTTTCAAAAACCAGAGATAAAAAAAATTTTAATAGCGTTATAAGAAAAAAAAATTACTGCACTCTCGTTAAATTTATTCTTAAAGCAAATTATATTTACAAAAAGTAAACAAAAAAAGTTATGCAGAGGAATTTTTAACGAATTTTTCTTTCCACAGTTTTCGTCAAACCATTTCCCAAACCAAGGGCAGAATCAAGACGTGTATGGCCAAAAGAACCCAATGTAAATTATTTGTATTTATCACTTGGTGGGAGAAATACCCCACCAAAACCTATTTGCTTTTATCCGAAGAATTGGATTTAGACTTGGATTTATTTAATTATTAGATTAATAATTAGATTTAATTATTAGATTAATTTATTTAATTATTGGATTTATTCATTTATAAGAATTGGATTTTTTTGAAGAATTTGACTTTTTAAAGTGTTTTAACTTTAACTTTATTTTATTATATGTGTGCATGCAGGCATGCACAGATATCAAAATTATTTTTATGTAAATGTATTTTTAAGTGGTTTTAATCTTTCAACAAACGTGTGGCGCAGTATAGCCAAATTTGGCTCTTGCGCCATAAAACCCAACATTCACTCACTCACTCATTTGTATTTATCCAATTTAGAAGTACTATCTGTTGACACGGTGAATTGAATCTGTTTTTGCTTTAATAGTACTCATGATGGAAATAGGGGGAAGTAAATATCGTTTCGAATAAATAATTATTTTGAAAATAATTTTCATCTTATTCCTCTTGGTGAAATGAAATCAAAACAAGAAAATTATAAATGTAAAAAGTCGGTCGACGGCCAGAATTTCCTGGTTGGTTTGAATGTCTGTGTGAGAATCTTGTATTCTGTTTGTTAGATATCCTGACTGGTTTTAACTAGCCATCAACCGACAATAACCCTCGTACACAAGGAAGAATATATACTAAAAAAATTCAGTAGGTTTAAATAAGTGGTACGTATAATCTTGTTTTGTTTTTACTCGTTTTGTAAAACTTCAGTGAACCATGAAATTTTCTGTACTCCAAATGCTCCAAGTATTAAAAAGGGTGCTTGAGAGGTAGTATTAATTTAATTTTAGACCATTTGGTTATTTGAAAGTGAAAGATTGCACACATAGACGCATTTTTTCGTACAGACAATATATTTCTATTTAGTACTAATTTTTTTTATAGTGTGTGTTTTGATTCATGGGTTATTTTTGGGACTTCTAGTACATGATACCTTTTCTTTCCATTTATGCCATTAGCAAGGTTTTTAAGGACTTTTGAAGTTTACAAAAGTATTACAAAACTTCAATTTTAAGAGAATAAAACAGCCATTCAAGCTGGTACTTTCATTTACATTTCAAAGCAGTTTTGCTTCAATACTAATTTAATAAGCGATAAGAATATTATAAAAAAGTGTATGTGCTTATGACCACACGATAGAAGTTATAACTTCAAATATTGTAATTTTACTTAAGGGATTAATTCAGTGAAAAAAAGAAAAGGACGATATTACTATTGTCCCATATATCCAATTATTTATTTATATTTCTGTACTCATAAAGTAATATTTTTGTTTGAAATATACACCCACTTAATCGAATCAATTGTATTCTAAAAAGGAAACAATAGGTTTATGATAGCTGAAGTAGATTATGAATACTAAAGATTCAAAGTTTTGTTTAAATATCTATGAAAAAACCCCGCCGCGTTCCGTACTTCCTCGTGCTTTGTTTTTGATCATTTGACATAATTAAATTAATTTTCGATTTTAAAAAATCAACTCAAGGTTTTGAGTTGTCTTTTGAAAAATCTGCTTTAAATTTCCCACTTAAAATCATAAGGAATCTGCTCAGGTGACCGGATCCGCCTTTATGAATTTTGGTTGTAATTTAACAATATTCAATTCTCCTCGTGAATTATTTGAAGGAAAGGGATATAAAGACAGGTAGTTGTTTGGGAAGAGAGGAATCTAGATCAAAATCCTTAAAAAGTGATTTAATCAGAAGATTTATATCACACATAATCTCTAGCTTATACTTGTTCTTTTGTCATTGAATGATAGTTTTGTAATGCATTTGGTGCTGCTGAAAGGTTGGTCTTAATTATATTTTGTTTTCTTCTATTTAAATAATTTAATATAAATTTATCTTAATACCTGTATACTTAATTTTGTTATTTTGAATTTTTAATTGTTTTAATTTTCTTTTTAGATACAAACTATATTTAAGTGATGTGATAAATAAAACTATTTGTTCATTGCTTTTCTTATTCGCTTAAAAAGTAGATTCACTTGCAAAATTTTGTTAATGATAATTATACTATTTACTTAGTTCTATAAACCTTTGTCCTCTTTATACATTGTGTTTAATTTTAGTTTAAGATTTCTCTTTGCCTCTCACTCTAAGCCTAATTATTAACAAAAAATACATGTTTCATTTTAATGCTTCAACTGGGGTTAGAAAGGATCACGCATTTATTTTGGCACAAAAATGTGGCGGGTAGGGGGCACTTAGATCGAAGTTAGGAAATTTACTTTTACGGCGTATTGGTGTTAAGGAAGGGGGTACAAACTGCCGCGATTCATATCATTACAATTTGGCGGGGAAGCGGTAAAACGTCCCACCTTTTTCTTTTTAGAAGTGTGTATGGACGGACTTGTACTTAAAGCGATTTCCGACTGAAGACGAAAATAGCCGAATGAGCGTCGCATAGCAGTGCCGTGACCTTCATTCAAATTGACTCTCCTACAAAACACGCCTATCACTTCAAAAATTAAAAATGGGCAAATATTAAGACTGCTTAATTACAGAATCTGTTTCCTCTGACTCCTTTAGTTGAAGGAATTGCAAGAGCAAAAGGTCGCCGGACAACAAGAAATTTTCCGGTTAAGGCTCCTTTCAAACCAAATGACTGCGATTCATTCACCATCAAACTTGTCTGAACGACCAGGATTCGGCTTCGTAATTTCCCGCTCAAATAAGGCAAGATTCGCTTCCCGCATTCGCACCAACCTAAACCCGTTCAATTCGCCGTCATTCTGACTTACGCGCGATTCGGCAGGTCAGATTTTCTCCCTTGATTCACCAGCAACCGGGAGCTATTTCTTAAGGAAAATGTGAATTTAAACAAATAGAGTGTTGATTTTTCATGTTTTTTATATTATCAGTGATTATATCGCATAAAGTTTCTATTAAATAAGCTAATTTTAGATATTTAAGGATTTTAATATTCTTGTTATGGTTAGCATGAGTTTGTTTTTATGCCAATAGATGGCGCTTACATTTTTGTGTGTGGTAATCTTTTTCATTATGTAAACTAACTCTAGGTCTTGTCACCGAGTGTGTAGGTTGTATTTTATCCCTGATAATCTTGCGCAAATAATAAAATTAATTTTGCATGTATTTTTTTTAAATTTAGAAATTGGAAAACTTTATTCTTTACTTAATAATACTTTAAAGCAAAATGTTTTTTTTTTGTCGGGCGGGGGAATATTCAGAAGGATGTATCAAATAGCTTCAGAGGTCAATTTGATGAGAATTTATTTAATTTTGCGAGAAAAAGGAATTAAATATTTATAAGGACGCTAAAATAAAATAAAACACTAATATTGTCGGTAATTTTAATTTTTTTTTTTAAAAAAAAATTCCATATTATTACTACATAGATCTCCAATTTTGTTATATAAGACCAACACAATGTAAATGGCATGTAAAATTTTGAATTCATTAATGCACTAGAAAACCATTTTTAAATACATAATCAAAAAACTAGTTACTATATGCTACAAAAGCTGTAGAATATAAACATTAACATTAAATATATTATTTGTAAAAGTAATTGCGTTTTTATTTAGTTACACAGTACATATTTATTATTTGTTACTACTTTTCAGACTAATTACATTTGATACTAAAAGGCAAAATATAAAAAAAAATAAATAAACAAAACCGTTCTTATATTTTTGGTTTTATGTATTTCAACTTCGAAATAAAGGAAAATACAGTTGTGGAATAAATACCTTGAAACGTTAATCGTCTTACAAAAATTAAAAACGGCATCCATGTTCGACAACAACTGATGGAGAATAATTGACCCGTGGCGGTTTGAAGGGAAATGTCTGTTCATTCAGAATCGCTGTGAATTGGAAAGATTGCTACAGACTCGGAATCGTTTGGTGTGAAGGGAGCCTAAGCCTCGTGAAGCTGTGTTGGTGGTAGTCAGTATGCGCGGGTCATGTCATGGCTGGATCTACAATGTCAACAACCCGCTGCGAATAAATTGCACAGAAAACAATATAAAGAATTTTTTTTCCAGGTATAGAAGTTTAAGTTGTCATTACTTTCGAAGATGGCGACCGATTTAACAGCTGTCAAGTGATTTATTCTCAGTTTGGTTTGACAATTCATCAAAACGATGATCAAGAAAGGCGTAGATTCGTCGAATAAGCCCAAAACGAGATTGTCGTTGTTCCCGATTTTCATAAGGAATTTTGTTTAGCGATGAAGCGCACTTCTGGTTGAATGGCTACGTCAACAAACAAAACTGCCACATTTGGAGTGAAGCTAATCCACAAGTGTATGTCGAAACACCGTTACATCCAGAAAAACTGACTGTTTGGTGCGATTTTATGGGCTGGTGGAATCATTGGTCTGTACTTCTTCAAAAACGATGAATGAATGATTGAATATTAACGTCGCACTGTTTAGCTACACGAGGGCTTTGGGCGACGGACCACGTAATTTTGAACCATGGTCAAGTGACGTGGACGACACCCGAGCTGGCACGCCCCTCTCCGAACTACCACACCACACCAACGGGAAAACGTTTCAGCCCCTACACGGCGGGTCTTTAGTGGTACTGGTCCCCAACTCATGACATACCTGCCATGGTCCGATACCCTAACCGCTGGGCTATCGCTATATTTTGGGTGTACTCTAGGTAAGCGCCGTGCATGGTTTTGCCAGATGACCGGCACACTGCCTCCCTTGTTGGACTCCGTGGTGGGTGGAGGCACTCCAGAATGAAGTTTTTTTTTCTACGCTTATGGATCCAAGTCTGCTGTGCCAGGGTAAAGGCCTTGTATTGCCCAACCTTGCTATTGACGAAACTGCTAAACGTGTAAGATTTTTACTAATTTCCTTGCCTAACAATGCCATGTCTCTCAAATCGCCATTCTCTATACATAAAGCTCTGAAAGGAATAGGTGGAGAACCGAAATCCGTTAAAAGATTACGGTCCGGTGATCTACTTGTTGAAACCATTTCTTCTACGCAAACAAAGGCTTTCCTACTTGCTAAAACATTTCTTGATTCACCTGTGAATATAATTCCACATAAATCTTTAAACACATCCCGTGGAGTTATATCTGAACCTGACCTGTTGACCACCCCTGAAGCAGAAATCCTAAACGGATTCTCTGATCAGGGCGTTATTCAGGTCAGAAGGATCACAATAAAGAAAGATACAGCAGTTATACCTACCAAACATATAATTTTAACCTTTAGCAGCCCCACAATACCTCACACCATTACAGCTGGATATTTGAATTGTAAAATCCATCCATACATTCCGAATCCTCTGCGCTGTTTTAAGTGTCAGATGTTCGGACACTCACAAACTTTCTGTCGTGGTCAACTTACTTGCTGTAGATGTGCATCTGTGGGACATGCTTCCACAGATTGCAGTCTAGAGCCTAAATGTATTAACTGTTCTCAACCGCATACTGCTGATTCAAAACTTTGCCAGAAGTGGAAAAACGAAAAGCAAATTCAAGAAATTAAAACTAATAAAAATATAACATATGTAGAAGCCCGAAAATTAATAGTCCCACAAACGTCTCACACTTATGCTCAAGCTGCCAAATCCTCTAATAAAAACAGTTCTACTCAAACAGATGAAAATATAACGAAAATTAAATGCCCACCTTTATAATTACTTCAACCTCTTTCATCCAAGACAAGAACAAATTTATCACTATCTACTCCTGATGTTTCTACATCATCCTCTTCAACCCAAGCCCAACTCTTGCCGTCCACCTCTTCAATATCCACCAGTAACTCAGAGTCTCAACTACCTATTCCTACATGTAATGATGCACCTTCCAACAATATGGTTATTTTAACAAACGTGTGTGGCGCAGTATAGCCAAATTTGGCTCTTGCGCCATTAAACCCAACAATCACTCACTCCAACAATATGGTCACCCCTATTGAATCATCATCCTCAATCATACCAACTTCCTCATCACAGTCCGTTATTCAACCAACCTCTGATTCTAATACAGTGCAGGATGCCAAGAAACTAGCAAAAGCACGATCAAGGAAAAGAAAAAAGAATTACTGAAAAAAATGAAGGAAGCAATAATAGATATTAAAATGTATCCTCAAAGACCTAAAAAACCGGCATCTGATGAGTATACAACGGATGAGGAAGAAATGATTGTCTACGACGTGGAAGATGAAATTGAAACAAATCCCGATTACGTGAAAGAAAATGTTAAGACATATTACAAGGGAGAATTACTTTTAACTCCAACGAAACACAGAAAATAACTTTTTTTTTTCAATACCTGTCCAACTTGGTGGGGAATTCTCCCCATCAATCTGTATTTTTACATATATTGATATTAATTTTTATATACATAAATTTTAAGATTTTAAATTTTTTTAACAGAAATATTATAAACTTTTAACGTTTTAACAAATGTTTGGCGCAGTTTAGCCAAAATTGGCTCTTGCGCCAATAACCCCAAAATTCACTCACTCACTCATTCAAGTTTAATGAAAGCTTGTAAAATAGAAAGTGACTCACATAAATTACTGAAAATAGCAACATATCATAAGACAATAAAAAGTCACATTTAACACTTTACATAAATATACATTTATCTGTCTAACCCATAACACTGTTATTGATTTTAAAAGTCCTTTATCGCTTTCAAAAACCAGAGATAAAAAAAATTTTAATAGCGTTATAAGAAAAAAAAAAATTACTGCACTCTCGTTAAATTTATTCTTAAAGCAAATTATATTTACAAAAAGTAAACAAAAAAAAAGTTATGCAGAGGAATTTTTAACGAATTTTTCTTTCCACAGTTTTCGTCAAACCATTTCCCAAACCAAGGGCAGAATCAAGACGTGTATGGCCAAAAGAACCCAATGTAAATTATTTGTATTTATCACTTGGTGGGAGAAATACCCCACCAAAACCTATTTGCTTTTATCCGAAGAATTGGATTTAGACTTGGATTTATTTAATTATTAGATTAATAATTAGATTTAATTATTAGATTAATTTATTTAATTATTGGATTTATTCATTTATAAGAATTGGATTTTTTTGAAGAATTTGACTTTTTAAAGTGTTTTAACTTTAACTTTATTTTATTATATGTGTGCATGCAGGCATGCACAGATATCAAAATTATTTTTATGTAAATGTATTTTTAAGTGGTTTTAATCTTTCAACAAACGTGTGGCGCAGTATAGCCAAATTTGGCTCTTGCGCCATAAAACCCAACATTCACTCACTCACTCATTTGTATTTATCCAATTTAGAAGTACTATCTGTTGACACGGTGAATTGAATCTGTTTTTGCTTTAATAGTACTCATGATGGAAATAGGGGGGGGGGAAGTAAATATCGTTTCGAATAAATAATTATTTTGAAAATAATTTTCATCTTATTCCTCTTGGTGAAATGAAATCAAAACAAGAAAATTATAAATGTAAAAAGTCGGTCGACGACCAGAATTTCCTGGTTGGTTTGAATGTCTGTGTGAGAATCTTGTATTCTGTTTGTTAGATATCCTGACTGGTTTTAACTAGCCATCAACCGACAATAACCCTCGTACACAAGGAAGAATATATACTAAAGAAATTCAGTAGGTTTAAATAAGTGGTACGTATAATCTTGTTTTGTTTTTACTCGTTTTGTAAAACTTTAGTGAACCATGAAATTTTCTGTACTCCAAATGCTCCAAGTATTAAAAAGGGTGCTTGGTAGTATTAATTTAATTTTAGACCATTTGGTTATTTGAAAGTGAAAGATTGCACACATAGACGCATTTTTTCGTACAAACAATATATTTCTATTTAGTACTAATTTTTTTATAGTGTGTGTTTTGATTCATGGGTTATTTTTGGGACTTCTAGTACATGATACCTTTTCTTTCCATTTATGCCATTAGCAAGGTTTTTAAGGACTTTTGAAGTTTACAAAAGTATTACAAAACTTCAATTTTAAGAGAATAAAACAGCCATTCAAGCTGGTACTTTCATTTACATTTCAAAGCAGTTTTGCTTCAATACTAATTTAATAAGCGATAAGAATATTATAAAAAAGTGTATGTGCTTATGACCACACGATAGAAGTTATAACTTCAAATATTGTAATTTTACTTAAGGGATTAATTCAGTGAAAAAAAAGAAAAGGACGATATTACTATTGTCCCATATATCCAATTATTTATTTATATTTCTGTACTCATAAAGTAATATTTTTGTTTGAAATATACACCCACTTAATCGAATCAATTGTATTCTAAAAAGGAAACAATAGGTTTATGATAGCTGAAGTAGATTATGAATACTAAAGATTCAAAGTTTTGTTTAAATATCTATGAAAAAACCCCGCCGCGTTCCGTACTTCCTCGTGCTTTGTTTTTGATCATTTGACATAATTAAATTAATTTTCGATTTTAAAAAATCAACTCAAGGTTTTGAGTTGTCTTTTGAAAAATCTGCTTTAAATTTCCCACTTAAAATCATAAGGAATCTGCTCAGGTGACCGGATCCGCCTTTATGAATTTTGGTTGTAATTTAACAATATTCAATTCTCCTCGTGAATTATTTGAAGGAAAGGGATATAAAGACAGGTAGTTGTTTGGGAAGAGAGGAATCTAGATCAAAATCCTTAAAAAGTGATTTAATCAGAAGATTTATATCACACATAATCTCTAGCTTATACTTGTTCTTTTGTCATTGAATGATAGTTTTGTAATGCATTTGGTGCTGCTGAAAGGTTGGTCTTAATTATATTTTGTTTTCTTCTATTTAAATAATTTAATGTAAATTTATCTTAATACCTGTATACTTAATTTTGTTATTTTGAATTTTTAATTGTTTTAATTTTCTTTTTAGATACAAACTATATTTAAGTGATGTGATAAATAAAACTATTTGTTCATTGCTTTTCTTATTCGCTTAAAAGTAGATTCACTTGCAAAATTTTGTTAATGATAATTATACTATTTACTTAGTTCTATAAACCTTTGTCCTCTTTATACATTGTGTTTAATTTTAGTTTAAGATTTCTCTTTGCCTCTCACTCTAAGCCTAATTATTAACAAAAAAATACATGTTTCATTTTAATGCTTCAACTGGGGTTAGAAAGGATCACGCATTTATTTTGGCACAAAAATGTGGCGGGTAGGGGGCACTTAGATCGAAGTTAGGAAATTTACTTTTACGGCGTATTGGTGTTAAGGAAGGGGGTACAAACTGCCGCGATTCATATCATTACAATTTGGCGGGGAAGCGGTAAAACGTCCCACCTTTTCTTTTTAGAAGTGTGTATGGACGGACTTGTACTTAAAGCGATTTCCGACTGAAGACGAAAATAGCCGAATGAGCGTCGCATAGCAGTGCCGTGACCTTCATTCAAATTGACTCTCCTACAAAACACGCCTATCACTTCAAAAATTAAAAATGGGCAAATATTAAGACTGCTTAATTACAGAATCTGTTTCCTCTGACTCCTTTAGTTGAAGGAATTGCAAGAGCAAAAGGTCGCCGGACAACAAGAAATTTTCCGGTTAAGGCTCCTTTCAAACCAAATGACTGCGATTCATTCACCATCAAACTTGTCTGAACGACCAGGATTCGGCTTCGTAATTTCCCGCTCAAATAAGGCAAGATTCGCTTCCCGCATTCGCACCAACCTAAACCCGTTCAATTCGCCGTCATTCTGACTTACGCGCGATTCGGCAGGTCAGATTTTCTCCCTTGATTCACCAGCAACCGGGAGCTATTTCTTAAGGAAAATGTGAATTTAAACAAATAGAGTGTTGATTTTTCATGTTTTTATATTATCAGTGATTATATCGCATAAAGTTTCTATTAAATAAGCTAATTTTAGATATTTAAGGATTTTAATATTCTTGTTATGGTTAGCATGAGTTTGTTTTTATGCCAATAGATGGCGCTTACATTTTTTGTGTGTGGTAATCTTTTTCATTATGTAAACTAACTCTAGGTCTTGTCACCGAGTGTGTAGGTTGTATTTTATCCCTGATAATCTTGCGCAAATAATAAAATTAATTTTGCATGTATTTTTTTTTTCAATTTAGAAATTGGAAAACTTTATTCTTTACTTAATAATACTTTAAAGCAAAATGTTTTTTTTTTTTTTGTCGGGCGGGGAATATTCAGAAGGATGTATCAAATAGCTTCAGAGGTCAATTTGATGAGAATTTATTTAATTTTGCGAGAAAAAGGAATTAAATATTTATAAGGACGCTAAAATAAAATAAAACACTAATATTGTCGGTAATTTTAATTTTTTTTAAAAAAAAAATTCCATATTATTACTACATAGATCTCCAATTTTGTTATATAAGACCAACACAATGTAAATGGCATGTAAAATTTTGAATTCATTAATGCACTAGAAAACCATTTTTAAATACATAATCAAAAAACTAGTTACTATATGCTACAAAAGCTGTAGAATATAAACATTAACATTAAATATATTATTTGTAAAAGTAATTGCGTTTTTATTTAGTTACACAGTACATATTTATTATTTGTTACTACTTTTCAGACTAATTACATTTGATACTAAAAGGCAAAATATAAAAAAAAAAATAAATAAACAAAACCGTTCTTATATTTTTGGTTTTATGTATTTCAACTTCGAAATAAAGGAAAATACAGTTGTGGAATAAATACCTTGAAACGTTAATCGTCTTACAAAAATTAAAAACGGCATCCATGTTCGACAACAACTGATGGAGAATAATTGACCCGTGGCGGTTTTGAAGGGAAATGTCTGTTCATTCAGAATCGCTGTGAATTGGAAAGATTGCTACAGACTCGGAATCGTTTGGTGTGAAGGGAGCCTAAGCCTCGTGAAGCTGTGTTGGTGGTAGTCAGTATGCGCGGGTCATGTCATGGCTGGATCTACAATGTCAACAACCCGCTGCGAATAAATTGCACAGAAAACAATATAAAGAATTTTTTTTTTTCCAGGTATAGAAGTTTAAGTTGTCATTACTTTCGAAGATGGCGACCGATTTAACAGCTGTCAAGTGATTTATTCTCAGTTTGGTTTGACAATTCATCAAAACGATGATCAAGAAAGGCGTAGATTCGTCGAATAAGCCCAAAACGAGATTGTCGTTGTTCCCGATTTTCATAAGGAATTTTGTTTAGCGATGAAGCGCACTTCTGGTTGAATGGCTACGTCAACAAACAAAACTGCCACATTTGGAGTGAAGCTAATCCACAAGTGTATGTCGAAACACCGTTACATCCAGAAAACTGACTGTTTGGTGCGATTTTATGGGCTGGTGGAATCATTGGTCTGTACTTCTTCAAAAACGATGAATGAATGATTGAATATTAACGTCGCACTGTTTAGCTACACGAGGGCTTTGGGCGACGGACCACGTAATTTTGAACCATGGTCAAGTGACGTGGACGACACCTGAGCTGGCACGCCCCTCTCCGAACTACCACACCACACCAACGGGAGGACGTTTCAGCCCCTACACGGCGGGTCTTTAGTGGTACTGGTCCCCAACTCATGACATACCTGCCATGGTCCGATACCCTAACCGCTGGGCTATCGCT